>CM029375.1:2728424-2735924 GCA_017165825.1 Hepsetus odoe | reverse complement strand
AGTCTGAGTCTTGGGTCTCTGTTGAGTCTGAGTCAAGTCTTGAGTCTCTGGGACAGGATTACATGTTTTGTTTTTGGGGTGTAAGTTGAGTCTTGAGTCTTTGAAGTGCAAGGCTGAGTCTTGAGTCTGTGGAAGTGAAATCGATTAGTAAAGTCTTGAGTCTCCTGTTGTGTCAAAGTCTCAAGCCTCTGAGGGTGTGCATCAGTCTTGAGTCTCTGGGAATGTGAGTTAAGTCAGATCTTGAGTCTATGGTGTGGGGGATTTGTGGGGAATCTGTGCTGGATTAGGTCTCTCAGGACTGAGACCTCTGTCTCAAACCTCTGGAGTGCCCATCTGAGCCAGTCTTTAGTCTCAAGGCTGGGAGGTTTGAATCTGGTCTCAACAGTAGGAGTCTGAGTTAGTTCTAGAGTATCTTGGGGTTGAGTCAAGTCTTGAATCTCTGTAATGCAAATCTGAGAAGCAATCTGTGTCTCTAAGGTCTGAGGAAATCTAACTCTCTAAAATGCAAATTTAGATTTGAGTCTGACACTTGGAGTTTTGGAGTCTCCAAGGTGTGAGTCAGAATAAAGTCTTGATTCTCGGGTGAGGTCTGATCAAACCTTGGAATTTGGAGTCTCTGAAACTCTGAAATTCTGATAGAATTCTTATCATTGTGAGAAGGCAGCACAGCGAAATTAAACACACACACGCTGCATGAGGCAGCTATTGAACAACCTGGGGAGCAGTGATGGGGACAGTACCTTGCTCAAGGGTACCTCAAGGTAACCTACTGGTGAGGGAATCAAACCCACAACCTTCTGATCCTGGACCTACTCCCTAACCACTAGGCCACCACTGCCCGGGAGCAGTGGAGTCTTCTCTAGAGTTGGAGTCTGAGTCAATTCTCAGGTAGCAAGTTAAGTTTTGAGTCTCTGAGACTGACTCTGAGGTTCTGTGATGCACATCACAGTCAAGGACTTAGTCTCATGGTGTAGTCAGGTCGAGTCCTAAGAACATTGTAAAGACACCAAGCCATGTCTTGAGTCTCCGAGGTGTTGAGCTCCTACCTTAGTATCTGCAGTTTAAATCTGAGTGAGGTCTCAAGTCTCTCAGCCTGAGTCAGAATCTCGAGTCACTGGGATGTGAGTCTGAGTTGACTGCTCATCGTGCTGAACAGAACTAAAGCCCCAAAAGTCGTTCAACTTCGCCTTCCTTCTGTAATTCCTGCTGTTTAATTACAACACCCCACCCCGCACACACACACACACACACACACACACTTGCACTGCATACACACACACCACACACTCCTAGACTACACAGTACTTCTCTGAGCCGTAGCAGTTCTGTAAAGCTGGCCGGTACAGGAGAGAAAATAATCAGCAGCTCACTCTTAAAGGACCTGTTTAGTCAGCAAAAACCCTTCACACACACACACATACACATACACACACACACACACACACACACACACACACACCAAGCTGCTTCACATTTAACACAAGGGCCTTTGTGTGGGTTATGAGGCTACTCTTTACAGTAGAATTAACCTTTGCTTAAAGCCATTCTCCTCAGCGTCAGTGCAGAGACAGAGAAAGAGAGAGAGAGAAAGAGAGAGAGAGAGAGAGAGAGAGAAGATTACCCTGTATATTAAGAAAGCAGTGGGCCTGATCACTGCTTTGTCAGACTAAAGTATGGATAAAGAAACGAAGAAGATACAAGAGAAGATAAAACCGATATTTAATTTTCACAGTGCAGCCAGAGACAGACAGACTGATTAACACACAGACAGACTGAAAGAAAGGAAGACTGACAGATAGAATGGCAGACAGACTGATAGAGGGACAAACTGACATATAGACAGACACTGTGACAGCAGGAAAGACAGACAGTCTGACTGAGACTGACTGATGGATAGACTCAAAGACAGATCTCCACAAATACTTTTTTTTATTATGCAACTGTGAGTGTGAGTGTGTATGTGTGTGTGTGTGCATGTGTGTGTGTTTGTGTGTGAGTATGTTTATCCTTAGGAGAGACACAGTCATCTGAATGGAGCACATTTCCCGTGATTACACATCTCTCTCTCTCTCTCTCTCTCTCTCTCTCTCACACCACACACACACACACACACACACACACACACACACACACACACTCGCCCCTTCACTCTTAAAATGCTGTTACACTATAATCAGTTTCTTAGTCACACTGTGATTCTCTATTTTAGTCTCCATCTCACCCGTTCTGTCCCCATGTCTTTCACTCTTATTAGTCTCTCTCTCGCTCACCCTTTCTCTCTCACTCTCTCTCTCTCTCTCTCTCTCTCTCTCTCTCTCTCTCTCTCACACACTCACACACACACACACACACACACACACACACACGACAGGTGGACAAGGCCAAAAAAAACCCTCCAATTTCACATTGAAACTGAATCCACAATCAAAACAATCCCAACTTAAATGATTTTCAGGAAGACCATCAAAAACATCCTTCCATGCCTTCATAACCAGGTTCTTTACAGTCGAGCTAGCTGTGCAAAGTGATTGGCCGACAGGTTACCGAGCTCAATCATCACATTTGTGCCCCGTACAATCAGAGCAAGTAAGATGCACCTCTTTCGCTCCTCAGCGAAATTCCTGGAGGGCATTTCAGCCAATCACCTCTTCCTTCGCCTCCTTTCCATCTCGTCTCCCTCCAGACATGTTCACACATTCCTGCGTAGGTGTGAGGTTTCTGGATGCCAGCGTTCTCCTGTTCAGTGAGCCTTCAGGTATGAAATACGCCAAGTGGAGACTCCGCAGATGATCCCGACTGAGACGAGGCCCGATTGAGACATGTGGATCCATGTGAAGTTTGGAACGCCGTGATTCCTTTGATACCATTTGGTTCTCATAAGCTGCCAGACGCAGAGCTGTGAAGCACATCGCGGAATGCTTTTCATCACCACCATCCCTTATTTCTCTCTTATCAGAAGCTGTCCCCCCACTGAAGACATGATAAAAGCAGAAGGGGGATTAAGTTACGAGACGCTGGAATGCAACAAAATATGGCAATGATTTGCACAATGGCAACTAGTCACTTTCACTTTACATTTAAGATCATAATGGACGTTGTACCTTTGAGGGAATATTCACACTGTATATATCTTGATGAACCAAAATGTTTCTGTCGGTTCCTTTTGTTCTATGCTTGCCTCTTGTTGTTAAATGGGACGGTCCCCATCAGGTTGCTCACTTGGATGCGGGTAGTAATCACTTATTTGGACCCAAAGCAGAAGGGGGCTCAAGTACAGAGGCACTGGAATGCACAGACACAACAGAAATATGGCAATGATTTGCTTTTATTTGAGGAGGAGGAATCGTTTGTCCCAGTTTAGTCGTAGTCGATTTTCACTGACTGGTAAATGCACACACTTGTGTTGCCTTCATCAGTGTATTTGAAGCCATTGAGAGCATCTACCCTCCAGGAGAGAAAGGACAGGGTGTCAGTGGTGCTACGTCTTGCGTCACTGGACTGGTCCTCTCCAGGAATTAACTTAATCTGCCTCCTTTCCCCATATTCCTGGGACAACGGTGGCCTCATGAATGTGCCCCGTTATCAAGAGGCCAGTAGGTTCCCCTGAGGTACCCTTGAGCAAGGTACCGTCCCCGTCACTGCTCCCCAGGCACTGGATATGGCTGGCCACTGCTGGACGGTGTATGTGTGGGATAAATACAGAGGCTATATTTCATTGCGGTTCACTGTGTGCTGTGTGTTCGCAAAGAGAAAAAGTCACTTTCACTTCACATTTAAGGGACGAAAATGGACGTCAAAGCCTTGAGGGAAAACTGACATGAGCCCCGAAGTGTTCGAGGGTGTCATCATGACCGGTGGCCACGAGTGACGTCTGGCAGATGCTGTTGTCAAGGCAACCATGCTGAGTCATCAGTGTGTGTGCGCTTGTGACTCATGGCTGGAGAAGGAAGGGTAAATCAAAGGACATCTGCTCATTAATGAGACCGATGAGGATGTGTGTGCCAGTTTCAAGTCAAAATTCCCTCACACTCACACACACACACACACACACACACAATTTTGAAGGAGAACACTAATCACCAGTACTGCCACCGGTATGAAAAATCAACCCACAGGTTCTAATTTTGACTAATTTGACCCCTCGGTCCAGTTCTTTTGCGCACAGTACTCGGCAAAATTTTAGACATTTTAGTAAAAAAACAAAAACAAATAAAATTACAAATATATAAAGTAATTAGAGATTTTGTTGTATTTCAAAATCTTGTTTAAGTTTTGCTCAGGAAATCCCAGTACAAGAAGTTCCTGGATCCAATTCCCAGGCGGGTCGGTCCAGGTCGTTTCTGTGTGGACGTGTTCTTAGCGAGACAGTCCTGGGTTCAGTTCCCAGGTGGGACGGCCCGGCTACTTTCTGTGTGGAATGGACATGTTCTCAGTGTCACATGTGCTAGGATGGACTCAGCATCACCCAAAACCTAATCCAGACCAAAGCAACAGAAAATGAATAAGTGAAGTAGAGTATTCACAGTTGGAAAAAGTAAAAGCAGACTTTTAAAATAGTTTTTATGATTTACAGCAAGTGCCTTAGAAGCAGTTGTCCTGTTTCAGAAAATCAGGTAACCATTAAGGAAACAGTGTGTTAGGATTTGTTTAACAGATTTTAGTCCATTAAGAAACAATTCCGTGTGAAAATGAACCAGTGTTATCATAAAAGTCTTGTAACAGTTGAATAACCTCTGTGGACCAAAGCAGTCCGACTATAGATGAAAAAAGTAAACAAAGTAAATTGTTCATTTCTGGGTTGGTTTAATAAAGATTCTCCATGAAACACATGCACACATGGTATTACTGCTTTTTTGAGGACTTTGTGAGGATGAAATATTACTAAATTTCTGAGAACCAACAAAAAGTATGTCTTACCTGCACCTGCACCCAAACCCTAACCTTCCCCAAACACCGAAACACCTCAAAAATGATGAACCTGTGAACAGAATGTGAGGACTAGTGGAACGTCCCCACATTTTCTGCTCAGATTCCATCATTGAGAGGATTTGGTCCTCAAAAAGAAACCAATACAAGAACATCATACACACACACACACACACACACACACACACACTCACACACACATCAACTGTACACTATTGTACATTATTTTCTCCACACTGTTGAAACCAGCTCTGAGTCACACTGCAGAGATAATCATCTATGACACTCTCCTGGATCACTGGTCTTCAAAGGGTGTGTGTGTGTGTGTGTGTGTGTGTGTGTGTTTTTCTGGAAAACAGAAATGATGAAATAGAGGCAACTTCAAAAAGGGCAAATACACACACACACACACACACACACACACACACACACACACACACACACACACACACACACTCTCACACACACATCAGGGGTGAAGAAGGAAGAGTTGAAAGTCTGGGCGCTCTCACTCTCAACACAAGCCAAATCCTCCATGGTGTCTGATTACAAACAAACTGATCAGAAAGACAAGACAGGCTGACATATGTGACAGCTACTTACTACACACACACACACACACACACACACACACACTGTGAGGTCACATACAAGTGTACTGAATTTTCATTTCATTACAATTAAATGCAATTACAGCTGTAATGGCATTATTAGTAAATAAGTCAATATTTATTGGGTTTATTTGGGACTTTATTTCATATTTATTTCATATTTCTGCATAATTTCCTGGCTGAGATTTTTTCAGCCTCTAAAAATACACACAGAAAGTAGAGTAATGCATGACGCTTCCTGAGAAATTATTTTACCAGAGTTTGGAGATTTTTTTTTATTGCCCTCAAAATAAACCCATTTATGATGGAAGGACACATGCAGGACAATTTGAGATGCCAAAGAAACAAATTTAGTTCAGATTCATTAGTTAACATTATCACCGTCCCATCTAAACACACAGAGGCATGTGTACGATCACTGGTGTGTTTGGAGAAGAAATTGTTGTTGTTGTTGTTAGTATTATTAATTTATTTTTATTTTTTATTTATTTGTTTGTTTTTTTATTATTATTTTACTGGAGTAAAATAACATAATTTTTACTATTATGTTATTATAGCATGGACCAATGAGGGATCTGGACCGGTGAGCACAGGTCTCCCGCAATGGTGAGGTCATCCCCAGCAATGCAGTCCATCGTAGGCTGAGGCCAAAAATTACATCACAGGTTTTTGGGGTCCATGCTGCCGGACCGCCGCAGTGTGACATCACCCCTCGCTAAGTGACATGGTTTGGAAGAACCTGGTAATGAAGGGATCTTCAGGGAGGGGTCCAGGGGTTTCTGATGATGTCAGTCATCTCCACTTGGGCACAGTGTGGTCAGAATGTGAACTTTGGGTAGACACAGAGGAGACAAGCTGGAGGACGGATCCCTCATCACCTCAGAATAAGAATTCTTATAATAATAATAATAATAATAATAATATAGTGGTGAGGGGGTGAGGAAGGAGGAGAACATCTCTACCTCAGAAAGCTCAGAAAGCATTCACTCATTCACCATCTCTCCCTCTGAAAACTCCAGCAGCTGTTCTTTCCATGCTGTAAACCGTCATGATGCACGGATAGAGACACATGAACACACAGGTGCAGATGTGAGGACGTTAGTATTCCATTCCTTTTCAATCTCCATGTCCTTACACGGCAGAGGAAGAAATGATAAATGCATCTGATACAGTCCATCCACATCCCCAATCCCCACCCCACCCTCCCAATTACCTCTTCTGGGTACAAAGCAGGCAATTATCTAAATCTCACATCCAATTTGCCACCGGGGTCTTCAGATATGCAGTGAATTTAATTGAGAAAATGACTGAGCAGATTAAAGAGCGAAACCAGCAAAAGGTCAACAGAGACCTGCACCTGTGAGAGAAGAAGAGAGGAGAGAAGAGGAGAGGAGAGGAGAGAGAGAAGAGAAGAGAAGAGAAGAGGAGAGGAGAGGAGAGGGAGGAGAGGAGAGGAGAGAGAGAGAAGAGAAAAGAGAAGAGCATGAAAGAGAGAAGAGGAGGAGAGGAGAAGAGAGGAGAGGAGGAGAGAGAGAGGAGGAGAGAAGAGAGGGAGAAGGCGGAGAGGGGAGAGAGAAGAGAGGGGAGAGGAGAGGAGGAGAGAGAGAGAAGAGAAGAGAAAGAAGAGAAGAGAAGAGAAGAGAAGAGAGGGAAGAGAGAGAAGAGGAGAGAGAGAAGAGAGAGAGAAGAGAGAGAGATGAGAGAAGAGGAGAGGAGGAGAGAGAGAGAGGGCGGAGAGGGGAGAGGGGAGAAGAGAGGAGAGTGGAGAGAGAGAGAGAAGAGGAGGAGGAAATTAGAAGAGAAGAGAGAGGGGAGAAGAGAAGAGAGAAGAGAGAGGAGGGGAGAGAGAAGAGAGAAGAAGAGAGAGAGAGAGGAGAGAAGAGGAGAAGAGAGAAGAGGAGAGGAGAGAGAAGAGAGGAGCGGAGAGGAGAGGAGAAGAGAGAAGTGCAGAGAAGAGAGAAGC
>CM029375.1:2698424-2725924 GCA_017165825.1 Hepsetus odoe | reverse complement strand
GTGTGGATGTTTGCAACCTCTGATAAAAACTCAGGAAATCACAAAACACTGTAAAAAAACATGATACAGGCCGGCCCCGAGCCCAGTGACACACCCCGACTCAGGAGAAAGACACGCACACTGAATTCACCCTGAAAGAATGTGCAGCTGAGAGCAACTGTGTGTGTGTGAGTGTGTGTGTGTGTGCATGCATGTGTGTGTGTGGCCTCTTGCCGAATAAACCCAAAGTGCATGAAGCTTCCAACCAGGGAGGCTAACAGCATGTGTGTGAAGGATCTGTGTGTGGCCAAATCCAACACACTCTCAAACACACTGAAGCTCTCGCTGCCTCCTAGGCTTGTTACTAAACTGGAACATGAATCGAACCCACATCCCTGACCGGTACTGCTCAGAACCAGAACCCTCTTGCACTATCCCACAGACATACTGAAAGGTAATCTTCCTTTCCGAAGGTTGTGGGTTTAAGTCCCGGACCAGCAAGTTGCCCTGAGGTACCCTTGAGCAAGGTATCGTCCCCATCACTGCTCCCGGGTGCTGGATATGGCTGCCCCCTGCTGCATGTGTGTGTGGATTAAATGCAGTATTTCATGGGCTGTTCTGTGTTCACAATGACGAATTGTCACTTTTTAACTTCACCTTAAAAAACATCATACAGTGCCATGACAAATACTCTGTCAGGGCTTGACCTTGTCTAAGGATACTAAAGATCTAAAGTTTCTAGATAAAGGGGTTAACAAATCACCTGATCATCTGGAATCATCTGCACCTGTTCCTTCACTGCTTCATGTCTTAAATGAGATGCTTTGTTCTGCTTGAAGGTTCAGACGTAGATCACTGTGTGGATTAACCAACACAAAACTATCAAACTGCTCAGGTACAGAGACTGGACTGAACATGAGAGACAACAACACTGTCCTTCAGGAAGATCTGGAGAACTGCTCAGTTACAGAGACTGGACTGAAAGTGAGAGACAACAACACTGTCCTTCAGGAAGATCTGCAGAACTGATCAGGTACAGAGACTGGACTGAAAATGAGAGACAACAACACTGTCCTGCTCCTCAACAATACATAAAAAATACAAAGAATCTAGATCTTTGGGAGCAAAATCTGAAGAAATGAGGGGCTTATGACTTTTGCACTCTAGAAATCTGATTTGGGGATAAGGTGTAAATCCCATTTCAGCTTAATTATTCCTTCATCATTCACTACTGCACTGAGTCAACGAGTGAGCGGCCTCATTTTTGCCTTCATCAATCTTCATTTTTCCACCACCCCACATCTGACGTGAACATTCAACACAGCGGGACTCGGCTTGATAATTAGCAGATGTGGTGAAAACAGTAAACAGAGAAACGCTGCAGGAACGGGCCTCCTTCCAGCAGCCTCGGCACAGACGGATCATGCTGACGGTGGCAGAGCAGGTATCACGTTCAACACTGGGGATGATCTCACTGTAACGCTTTTGTTAAGGTAATGCCAGAAACAGGACGTAAGCAGGTTCCTCTTCTGTTTGTCACGTATTGCCTGTCGAAGGGAAACTTAGAAAAAGTTGGTGTTGAATTTCTGGCTGTTTTTATGACCTGTCAAAAGTTTGGGCCTTCTGCTGAAAGCAGTTTTACTGAGGGTTTTTTGTGTCAGCATCATCGTCAGATAGAAAGCAGTCCAAAAACGCCCAACCAGAAGTGGATCTGTGGTCCAAAACTGCTTATTGATTAGGGAATTGATAGGAAGCCTCCTTTGTAGCAGTGGAGCTAAAGCCTTCTCAGAAACTAATGGAAAAGGAGAAAACTAATTACTGATCCTCCATTTTGAGAAGAAATGTGATGAGCAGTGGTCTTGGACATACACAGTCCTGTGCAGCCTATTAATACTTTACGCTCAGGCCTTTAGGTGCTGGAATGAAAGCCTATATGGACAAAAAGACACATTACATCAGTTTAACCACTAATTGAAGAAGAAGCTCTAATAATATCCACTGCATTATTAGTGTATTTGTATTTATTTCGGACATTAAAACTTTAATTTCTCCACCATTTTCCCTATGAATGCTGGGAGAGGCTCCAGTCCAATTTGGATAAGTATTTACAAGGGATGAATGGATGGACTTACTGCCCATTTGGCCTAATTGATTGTGGCTTGTGCTAAAATGATGGCACTTTTTATATTTTTTATTTAATATTTTTCCTAATAGCTTAAATTTGGCTAAAAAATATGCATATAAGTAAAAAAAAGGAAGACAAATTTGCAGAATGCGCAATTATTTTTGCTATAAGAAACAACTAAACGTGCCGTATGACTGATGATTAATAAACAACGCCGCAACCTCTTGCATCACACTTCCGCTTTAATCACAGGGTCTGCAGAATACATGTGTGTTTGAGATGCGTTGCACATTTTGGATAGCGTGTGTGTGTGTGTGTGTGTGTGTGTGTGTGTGTGTGTGTTGAGTGAAAGGGGAGGGGAGGTGCTGTAAAGTCTGGAAGGCAAAAGATACACAACAATGAACAAGCAGAAAAAAAGAGGAATCATCCAGTTTCTGTGTCAGTTCTTTCAGCTGGTCATATGCTGCGGAGTCTGAAGAGGGTAAGAGTGTAAGAGATCTGTCACACTTTCAAAAAGAAACCTTTGTCCTGTGCCAACTTCCTATGTGAGAACAGAAACAGGAAGTGTGGCCTTTTCGTGGCCCTCTTTTTGGTGGGCCGAGCCTGAAACGGACAAATGATAGTCATTTTCATGAACAGCACGTTTGCATTAATGTGAAAGTATTTCTCTAAAAATCAACCTTCGTGCAGCATGTGATTTGCACTCGGAGAGAATTAAGCACTTATTATTTCTCCTTCCTTTTTTATACACAACTCCCACTTCACTTCAGCGCTGACAGTTAGAGAGCAGACTGCCAGTAACCGAGGGCATGGTGGATTATGGGCAAAAATAATTACAGTATTATGTAACGCAGAGGAGCTGAACGCTATTCAAAAATGCACATCTCTCTGTTAAAGACCGTGGAAAAGTGAATTTTCCCAACCCTTATGAAATAAAAGCCGTATTAATAAGTATTTTTCAAGCTTTGAAGTCCACATATGGCAACAAAGCTCCTGATTCAGCTTCATGGCTTTTGTGATGTCACAAAATTAAGGCTGTTTTTGTTTGAAGTCCATATATGGCAGCCTAGCTCCAGAATGAGCTTCATGGCTTTTGTGATGTCACAAACACTTAAAAACTAAAACTAAATGCATCCTCTGCGTTTGACCCACACACACCGTGCAGAATTATCCAGTGCCCAGGGAGCAGTGATGGGGACGGTTCCTTGCTCAAGGGTCCCTCAGGGTAACCTATTTATCTGGGATTTGAATCCAGGACCACTAACGGAAAGGCTAGTCATAGTAGTAAAGGTTGGCCGCTGCTTCATTTATGTATTTGTATTTATTTGAGAAATAAATCAACTCTGGTACCGGACAGAAGTGAGGATATAAGGTAAAAGGAAAGTAAGGAATTCTGGGTGTTACTGTATGTTGTGTCAGTGCCGATGCATGCAGGGGGTACTGGCACAACAAGTACTGTTAAGTACTGTGGGGGTGGCATTATGGAGCACCTACGAGTGTGTGCATATATGTGTGTGTGCCATAAATTGTAAACCTGGCTCTTTTCCATAATCTTTATAGATTTATGTTTGTCTTTATTCCCAGGATGGTTAGAAACACACATTTTCACTGCAACAAAGGCTGCCGTCTTCAACCATTAATGATAATCAGACGTCCTGCATGGTGTGTAGGTGTGGGAGAGAGAGAGATGTACAGAAACCCACAATTACGTTGAGTAACGTGTGTCGGTGGTGTTTGTGTGTGTGAAATGTTGCCATAGTAACCATCATACGAGAACCTCTGGAATTCTTGTTCCTTTTTTCCTCTTCTTTAACCATGCCTGCTCTTTGCTTCTGCACCCGTGTCCTCATTCCTTTTTCTTCTTTCAAAACTGAACCGAGAACAGACACACCTCACCAACAAGTTCACTGGCAGGATGCAGTGATTTCCCAACAGTCAAAGAACTGATCTGGGAACAGCAGATCTGGGGAGTTAGGAGGCCAACGGTCAGGTTCCTCAAACCGTTCCTGAACAGCTCAGTGGCCGGACACTATCCTGAAAGAAGTCGCTGCCATTCGGGCATGCCTCGGCCATGAAGGTGATCAACTGCAACAGTTTCTGCCGCCATGTTTCCCTGCAGGAACAGCACAGTCCAGAACGCTCCAGCGTATGTGTTGTTATATATGGGGCAACCCAAGGGTTGGAAGAGAAATGGACACATTGTATGGTCATACGTACAAAGCGAATGCAGATCCAGCTTCTTCTTAGATCATTAAACCTGCCGGAGATGATGAATAACAAAGATGAATAACAGCCATCATCAGTCTCCAAATCTTTGGTCTCTTGACGAAAGCCGAGTTAAGTCATTATGACCACACTCTGTCTGGGTGTCTTTCGAACAGTGGGTTCATTAACACCGCGCCACCATGGACCTCGCACTAATGTGCAAAAGCTCATTAACTTCCACTGAGCTGCTTTGCTAATGCGGCCCTCCTGCTACTGAGGGACCCCAGTGTGCTTCCATAGTCTGGATTTAGAGATTTAGCTCGACATCCCTCTCCATGTGCTGTAAGAGGTGCTTTCAGCCTAATTAGACAGTCAATGCTAACGACATCGTCTGTGTGTTTGAAGACTCATTTTGGTTTTGGTGAAACCACCTCAAATGATCTGATTTACAGCAAGATGTAGCTTGCATCCGCTTTTCTCTGCATCCTCTTTTCAGGTGGATGAACACACATGAAACCAAAGAATCATCAAGAATGAAATGACCTGCCTTATAATAGCATAGCACTTTCAAACACACCCCAGAGGTGAGATTTGAAAGAGGTGTGAGGGTAGGAAGAAGGTCTGAGGGGGTTATTTAACAAACTCTCACATGGAATGACCCACCAAACTGAACATGAGGTGGCGGTGGTCTAGTGGTAGGATACTTGCCTATGGTTCCAGAGGTCCCAGGTTCAAATCCCACCTCTAACACTACCACCACTGGGTCCCTGAGCAAGACCCTTAACCCTTAACCCTGAGTTGCTCCAGGGGGACAGGGGTCCCTGTAATTAGGACTTGTAAGTCGCTCTGGATAAGAGCGTCTACTAAATGCCATAAATGTAAATGTAAACATGTAAGGTAGCTCCACCAAGCAGACTTCAATGTGGTCTCAATACTTTAGAGGTGTGACTGTGACCTTCATCGACACTCTTAAAAATACAAGTGCCGGAAAATGACATGAAAGAACCAGAACGTTCAATGTGTGCTACAGCTCTAAAATATTCCTAAACGTGTCCCCCAAACAAGGCGTAGAACTTTTATTGGTTCTTTAAAGAAATTTTAAGAAATCTTCAGGAAAAACACCATAAAAGAACTAACCTCGGTCACCCAAAGTGCCTTTCAATGGGTAGATTAACTTAAAAACACCATTCTTGGTTCCATTAAAAACTTATTAAAGCAATTCTAAAAGAAATCATTTGGTTCCCTAAAAAATCTTTCAAGGGCTGGTTTGATATAAAAGCACCACAAAAGAAACATGATTGGTTTCTTTTAAAGAACCTTTCAGTTGATGGTTCCAAATAATTTTCACTTACCTTCATTTACGCTTATATAAGGGAGTCAGCTGAAGCCTTCGAGCCTTGATTCATTGGCTCCCGCTTTTCCCCTCATTGTAGTGTCACTCAGAGAAACACTCTTAATAGGATGCCAGGATAAATAAATGAATAAATTCATTCATTCATTCGTTTTTTCGTTCATTCCTTCATACCTTCATGCATTAATAGTGAATGGAGCGGTGGTCCAGGGTTCTATTCCCAGGTGGGACGGGTCATTTCATGTCAGTGTGGGTTTCCTCCAGGAGCTCCAGTTTCCACCCACTGTCCAAAGATCTGCACACCAGGTGGACTGGAGATGCTAAATTGCCTGTAGGTGTGAGTTTGACTGTGTGTCTACTCTGTGATGGACTGGCGACCTGTCCAGGGTGTTTCCGTACCTTTTGCCCTGTAGAACTGCCTGGACCCTAATCGGGACAAGCAGAAAAGAAAATGAGATGAGATCAATAATTTAATAAATAGATGAATGAATGAATGAATGAATGAATGAATGAATGAATGATCGATCATCCTCCAGGGATAGTCTTTAAGATTTTTCCTAAAAAAAAAACAAACTACAGAAAGTGAACAGAAACACATCTCTCTTTCTTTCTCTCTCTCTCTCTCTCTCTCTCTCTCTCTTCATAATTAGCTAATGGACTGAAAGACCGAGCTAAAGCTTCACACTGATCAGTGCCTTTTTAACTTCAGCCCAGAGACGTGGGAGTCTGTGCAGGATGTAAAGGATTTTTTTCTAAGTTACACCGGGCAGGTCGCTTTTGTTTTTGTCATCGCTGAAGGATTTTTGGTAGGTTCTCCACTTCTTGGAAGATTCATCACTGTTCCAGGTTTTCTCCATGCTGCACATGGTGGAGGCCTGGTTTTGAAACCCCTTCAAGACCAATATGATCCAGTTACTTTCCTAAAGACTTAAGATCTTTTAGCTCTAATTAAGAGATGTTTAGATTGAACAGGGCGGGTAAGATTCAAGCTTGTGTCCAGTTTAACTGATCAGCCAAAGTCACAGTCAACTTTAGTCAACTTTATTGTCAATGCCTAAGAAAGTCAGATAAGTTAAGCTGAGTCTGAAACCAAAGAATAATATAATATAATATATGATGCAAAATTGAGCACACAGGGCCAGTTGGTGATGAATAACTTTGCTTTTAGTAGATTATAATTTTAAAACCTTTGTGTTTTTACTCAAGTTGTCTTAAATTTTAACCGCACAATCAATGATCTGTGACAAAAATGAATGCAGATACTTTTGCAGGACCAGGCTTTGCGGGGCTGCTAAACTCAGCATGAAAAAATGAGTGAAACACTTCAAACCAAAACTACGCAAACACTTCAGCAATAACGCAAGCCTACCGACGCCTGATCTCTGCAGTCGCTGGGAATCTCTTCTCGTAGGGCCATATGGTCCATTTCTGCCTGCTGGGCAAGGATAAGTCTAACAAACAGGCCACACACACATTCACAACACAGCCATACCATGAGCGGAGAGCATTAACACAAAGAGCCAAAGGCCTGCATGTGGAACTGAACTCTCTCTCAAACACACACACACACACACACACACACACACACAAAGTAACTAAAGTAAGGATTGTGCTCATATGCTGCTGCTAATAATGTAATAATGACTATCCAACCTTGACGAGCGTCATGCAAATGAGATCATGCCGTGAGCCCCCGGCTTTGGTTTAACTTGAGCCACATCTTTGCGGTGTTCTTTCAAAGATGGTATGAAAGGTCAGTAAGGTCATGTGATAGAGAGAGAGAAAGAGAGAGAGAGAGAGACTCTGAACTGTGCAGGCGGAAATTCCTCCTGACTGGAACGGGCAAGACGAGCCATCTGTTCTCATAACACACACACACACACACACACACACACACACACACACACTACAGTCATTTCACACACACAGTATAGGCAGTCTCACAGACCGCCTGCAGACATCATACACACATTTCATAGACTTTGCTTAAACACATCATAATAGACACACTTTCTCAGACAGCAGGCGTCTTACACAGACAGACAGACAGACACACACACACACACACTATAATTATCTCAGAACGTACAGAGCAGCACAAAAGTTTTCCTGGATTGGCTCCAGACACACACACATACACACATGCACAAATCACACATGCTCTAAGGTTAGCAACAACTGAAGACGGCTTCACAACAAACAGCATGCATGCACACACACACACACACACACACACACACACACACACACACACACACACAATGCATTATAGGACTTTTATTTACATTCACAGTGTGTGGATTTAACAGTGGTTTTTTTTTCAGAATGTTCTGTTAATTCTAAAATAAATCAGATTATTTAGTCTTAAATGGGTCAAAGGTGATTTATTTAGAGCCTATTCACTTTTTCAAAACATTTCACACATCTCTATGTAGAAACACACACACAAACAGCCCAAAATCATGTAAAGACCAGGATAATCCAAGAAAGTCCCAAACAAAGACATTCCATGAAGACATCAGCACTAGGGCACTTAGGACACTTAGGAAATTTGTTATTTCACGTAAATCTCAGTAGTAGTAGTAAAGAAAAATTTGCTCAGGATTTGCTCCTAGGAGTGGCACCGATGAATAAATCCAGTAGCTTGAGCAGCATTCTGTGTCTGAAATACAGCAGAAGAAAAACTGCAGTGTGTATTCAGGAGCAAAGTTCACAGAACTGCCTTCAACACGAACACAAAGTAGTCTATTAGTGTGGAAATACTGTTAATATAAAATCACAATGAGGTCTCCTGATCCTTTACACACCCACCAATCATTTAGTGCTACCAAAAGGAAGTAGCAGTCATCAAAATCTTGGGGAACGCTTTCTTGTGTCTTCAAATCTTGCTTGTAAAAATCGGTCCCTTCTCATCTTTCATTTCTAATTTCCACCATGATCTCTAATTCACACTCCCACAAATATCCTAAACACACACATACACACACACACATGCACACACGCATACACTCAGAATAAATTACCACATGATGAGACACAATAACACCTCAGATGCACATTTTGTTCTAAATCAGGCCTAAACACAGCCTTTGGCTCTCAACGTGTGAAGGAACTCCATATAAAACCTCCCAAACACACACACACATGTCTGCCCACTGAAGAACCCACGGTTCCCTCAAAATAACCCCATCATCCCCCTGAGGCAGGACCAGAGCTTTGGGGGGGTTAATGCCCAAAGTCCACATGGTGGAGGAGCTTAACAGCTACAGTATCTCACAAGGAGCCTGACGGGGGTAACACACCCGATTTGGGGGGGGTTGTTGTGGAGATAAGTGTGTATTAGGGGTGTTGGTAGGAGTCTATGCTACAGTGCATTGCAGGGGTCCACAAGAATGAGTCTGAATGATCGTAAAAATGTCCATGAGGACAACATGTCCCAATGTCCTTCACAGACTGAAGGCCAAACTTACCAGAAACTCTCACTTTGAGGGTTGTTCCACTAGAAACCGAGCCAGATCCTGCCGGCACCCAGTTTAAAGGCCTGCACTCATTTTTCAGCCATCTTGGATTTTGAGGTTGGGGTTAGAACTGGGACTTCAAGAAATCTTCAGGGAAAACACCATAAAAGAACTAATCTTGGTCACCCAAAGTGCCTTTCAATCGGAAGTTTAACTGAACTTCAACTAGTAGTTTAACTTCCCAGTTCAATTATAAACATTAGTGATGTAGGCCAATGGCATTAGATACAAAACACTCTTCAAAACACTCTTCACATACACTTCCTTCAGGATAACACCTCCCCCATTCCTCCTTCCATTCACACCATGGTAGAACAGTTTAAACCCTCCTCCAATACATCTGGCCTTCTACCCTTCCATCTTGTCTTTCACACTCAATATATATCAACCTTCCTTCTCTCCATCATATCAGCTAATTCTCTACCTTTACCAGTCATGCTGCCAACATTGAAAGTCCCTACTCTCACTTCCACTCTCCTCCACTTCCTTCTCTCCTCCTCCCTCTGGACATGGCTTCCTCCTCTTCTTCTTCTCCTTTGGCCAACAGTTGTCCATTTTCCACCCTGTAGGCTAACAGCACTGGTGGCGGCCATTGTTATTCCGGGCCTCAAACCGTTGTTGTACGCATTTTTGATTTGTTTAAAATGATACACCGGATGCCCTCCCTGATGTAACCCTCCCTATTTATCCGGTACTGGGACCAGCATGAAGAAATACACTAGTAGTTAGGTTCTTTGACCAGATAAAAATAGTTAAAACGCATTAGCATTGTAGGCTAACCTTTTATATTTTCTGGGAAAATAAAAATCTTCTAAACAATAGCAATAGCATTGTATGAATGCTAGAAACATTTTTGAAAAAAACTAACTTGAAAACAAATTACCGTTAGCAGTGTGGGCTAATAATTTACTCGTAAAAATATCTAAGCAAACAGTTTAAGTTTATTTTTTGCTAATTAGCAATTAACGTTGCAGACTAAAAATTAATCTGACTCTTGAAAACAATTAGCTATTAGCAACATATGCTAACTTTTCCCTGAAATAACAATTAATAATATAAATAATGATTAATAATATAATGACATAACGTAGTTAACAAGTAGCAATTTGTGCTATGAATATTGTAATTGGTTTGTTAGCAATTTGCAGTGTATGCTAATAACCATTTATGAAATCAGATATACAGTGCTAATAATGTGGGATGGAAAAATGTAGAAAATCAGTGTAGCTTGAAAAAATCTCTGGTTTTGTTCAAAACACAATATTGGATCAAACTAATACAGTAAGCCTTAATGAAGACTTTCAGTGTGTGATAAAAGTCCTTTAAACGGAAATGAGGACGAGGTTGAGTCCTTATAAATAAGTATAGGCTATAAATAAGTTTTATAAAATTGCACCGATGTATTAGCACTGCAGGCTTGTTCCTGCAGGCTCGTCAAGCTCTGAGATACTGCTGTTTCTCCACACTGGAGTAAATAAATAAAGCTCAGTCGCGTCTTTGCAGTCATATGATCCACCGCGCCAGCTCTACTAATGAAATTACCCAGCCTGCACTGCAGGATATCAGCCCAGCAGGCCGCCCCCTCCTCCACTCCGACTCCTCATCACACACACATACATTGTCACACTCGTCCCATCTCTTTCACACACATTTGCTTGCCATTTTTCTTTCGCTCTCTGACTTTTCCACA
The DNA here is from genome assembly GCA_017165825.1 of Hepsetus odoe. Taxonomy (NCBI): domain Eukaryota; kingdom Metazoa; phylum Chordata; class Actinopteri; order Characiformes; family Hepsetidae; genus Hepsetus; species Hepsetus odoe. The sequence continues at coordinate 2,715,056 of CM029375.1, read as the reverse complement.
GCCAATAGTTGAAATCCCTCAGTCGGTCAGAAGTAATTGAACCCAGAAATAATAAAAAATATACATTTGAATCAGAACTTGTACATTTTAAACTGAGATTATGTTAAATGATACTGGTTAGCCAGTCATCTCAAAGGGCTCATATCGTGGAAAACCAAGCTGGAGTTTCAAGCTGTGCTGTTTGTTCCCGTTAGATAAACTAAGCCATGAAAACATCCCGTTAACCTAAAACTTCTGAGGGTTAACCCTGCCCACACTTCATTGGGGGGAATGTTTCAGGACTTCTCTTTGAATACAGGGAATACTCTTGAGATTAAGTTCATGAATTTACTTTTAGAATGTACTGGTATAATTGGTGGCATGGCACATTGAGAAGGTCCTGGGTTTGTCTTCCAGGTGGGACAGTCTGGGTCCTTTTTGTATGGAGTTTGCATGTTCTCCCCTTCCTCCAGAAGCACCAGTTTTCTCCTATTGTCCAAAGACATGCATGTCAGGTAGACTGGAGATGCTAAATTGTCCCCATAGGTGTGAGTGTGTTTGTGTGTCTTCCCTGTGAAGGACTGGTGACCTGTCCAGGTTATGTCCTTGCCTTTTGTCCTGTGAGAGCTGGGGTATACTCCAGTACTACGTGCCACCCTAATTAGGACAAGTGGCTCAGAAAATGAGTAAGTGGGTGTATAATTTAACATTAATTGTTTCATCAATGGACCAAAAAGGCCCAAACCCTGACACTACCACCACCATGTTTCACAAATGAGATGAGGTTCTTAATCCTTTCATCAGACATAATGCTTTTTCCTGATGATGGACATCTAAACATTTTTGTTTTAGGGGTTTAACTGGGTTCTCTTTATCTTCTTTTAAACATATTTGAGCATTTATGCAGAAATACAGAAAATGAACCTCAACAATAAAAAACGTTTAAGCACCACTGAGCGGAAAATATTTTGGTTTCTGATCCAAAGGTCCCATGAGACAATATATATCTACCATGTAACTAATGAGTATGGTTTATAGTCCTGAGAATGAGCAACCCATGTATGAACCCTAAGGAGATGAAGTTTCCAAAGAGATCCACAAAAAAAATAAAGTTTTGAAAAGCTTGAATGTTGCCCTTTTCACCCCTTTTCGAGCTTTACTGAGTTTGCTCTGCAATGTGAAGACTGCTGTTTTCACTGGATGCCTTTCTAAACATTATTACATACTGGTCTGTGCATGTGTGTGTGTGTGTGTGTGTGTGTTTGTGGGAGGGATGGAAAGAGAGAAGCAGAGAGAAAGAAAGAGAGACCATGGAAGCAGTCAGATATGCCACAGCCTCCTAAACCTCCCCAAGTTTCCAGTGACCTCTGACCTCTCAAATGTCACCACATACTGAAGTTTTGGCACAGAGCGAACGAGTGAGAATGAGAATGAGACAAAGCAGAAGGAGAAGTAAAGTAAATGAGAAGGAGAAACAAGACAGAAAGAAAACAAGATGATGGTTTGAAAGAGGCTGAAAGAAGAAGAGGGAGAGAATGAGAGAGAGAGAGAGAGAGAGAGAGAGAGAGAGAGAGAGAGAGATCTACAGTGAGTCACATTAAGACAGGAAGTCTCGAATGGAGCCACCCTTCCTGCTCTACACAAGGATCACAGGCAGGCTGTGACACACACATACATACACACACATTGACTATCTTCTGAAGCCTGACACACACACACACACACATACACCCTGTACACATCACACTTCCTTATGCAATCAGTATCAGTAACTGCAAACACACATGATGGGCAGTAACAGCAGCTAATATTTATTATTTAGAGAAAGGAAATTATTTAGAAGTTTAAAAAAATATTTTTATTCTTTTTATGTAATTTAGCAAGAAACACAGGCAGACTATTTGACCTATTTCAAGATGCCACAGCCCTCTGAAAGTGGAAATATTTACAGTTCACAATGTGTCTTTATTATTATTATTGTTTTTGTTGTTGTTGTTGTTGTTGTTGATATTATTATTATTGTTGTTGTTGTTGTTGTTTTTGTTATTATTATGATCATTTTTGTTATTATTATTATTATTATTAGTAGTAGTAGTATCAGTAGTAGTAGTAGTATTGTTGTTGTTATTATTATTATTATTTTTTGTTATTATTATTATTATTATTATCATTGCTGTTATTATTATTGTTATTATTGACATCTGGTTTGATTAAATAAAGAAGAAACAACCAGAGATGCCACAAAAATGGATATTTTTTACATTTGATACCTTCACTGCTACATTTACTTTGTTCCTTGCACAGCATCTATTTGTGTAAGTAGCAGCAGGAATTGAAAACAACTTATCATTTTACAGATATGAGGTAAAGACGAGTAAACTATGATGAGTAAACATGATTAAAATAGGGTTCAGATCTAAGATTGGCCCTCCGACAGCAGACTGGGGTTTGAACACCACATTGCACCGATAAGGGTCCATGGGAAAGACCCCCAAACCTCCACTGCAAAATATAATTAACATGTGCATGCAATGAAACAATCTCAGAAGAAACAATAATCAGTAGTTGTTGCAGTCCGGTGACAGGCATCCATGCAAGAAATGCATTTCCTCCCTGGAAGTAACAACAGGAAACAGGGTCCCTGCTTTAGTCCCTAAAACAAGCATGGGGCATCTATAAAGTGACCCGCATCCTCTTACATGCACACACTCCTTTACCCACTTCCTTTTTAGATACCTTCGCACACACATGCTTATTTCATTTGCAAAGTTAATGGGGCTCATAAACTTCACACCAAAGATTCCTGGCAAACTACAGAAGAAAAAGAAAAGAATGACATAATGTTTGCCGACCTGCTGGGACAGCGCTTTTGTCCCCTGCCAGGTCACTAATGCAGCTGTGGATGCTGTGGATCCCAGCTTGTGTTAGCCTGTCTCCGACGACTCCTTGGGGATCAAGAGTTACTAAAGTTATTTACTAAAAATCCATCCTAAGTTCCATTTTATTTAAAACAGTTCTTCTCCTTTTGATGCCGCAATATTTAACACGAATCTGACATTTAAAAATTGGCATTAATTCTTCGTCAAAAGACTTTATTTCAGCAATTGGTGTCCTTGGATTCGCATCTGTTCATTTATTCTGACTCCTCAGACATGCGAGTACCGGAATATCCAGCTATTATCGGGACACTTATCCTAACCAGGGTCGCAGGGGATGCTGGAGCCTGTCCCAGCTCACCTGGGGGCGAAAGGTGGAAAAACACGTTTGCCAAATTCCGCAAATGTAAAAACAGGTCATCTGTACATCCCAGAGCAAACCCTCTTAGCCCTTTTCCAGCGACAGGGATCCCGCTTTATTCTGATTGGGGCACCAAATTTTGAGCTGTTGGTTCAAAACCAGAAAAGTTGGTTCTCAACTGGTGGGTTTTTTTACAGCGGGAACCATGGCAACATTAGTGGGAGTGTCCTTGTTTACTTCTATTGTGTAGCCCTTCTTCCATTGATGACATCCTTGATTACAGCAGCTCCAAGCAGTTGGAAACGTGACCTGTTTTGTCAGATGGCCCCAAGGTCTAAATAATCTTGAACAAACTGGTTTTTGGAAAATATCTAAAAGTCCTGCATGTCCTTGTGAGGAACCCAAATACAGGAAAACATGCAAAGTCCAGACAGAAGGGACCCAGGCTGGGAAATGAGCCCAGAACCTTCTTGCTGGGAGGTGACAGTGCTAACTCCAGAGAAACCATGCCACCCAGTACAATCAACATAACGGAAAACAAAATAAAATGTACAATTTTGCTCAAAAGAGTTCAGTTATTACAAAAGCTTGGAGGAAATTGTACACCATTAGTCAAGCAGTTAATCTGAGGAAGTGCTCCAAATCTCCTAAGATCAAGTGAAGGTGAAAACCTGACTTTGTGAATCACAGCACATGGTGAAATATACGAAATGCAGCCTCTGCATTTAACCATGCAGCAGGGGGCAGCCATTGAAAGTGCCCGGGTAGCAGTGATGGGGACGGTTGCTCAAGGATAACAACCTACTGGTCTAGGAATCAAACCTACAACCTTCCGATTCTGGGGCCTCATCTCTAAACACTTGGCTACCCCAAAAAGGTTAGAATCAAACTGTGGAAACCAGTGTCAGATTACTGTATTGTATATTGAACTGGTTCTTGTTTCCTGGAGGTGTGGAATTGGTTCAAGTCCTGCCCCCTTGGGTTCTAACATTTCTGGAAACGAACAGGTGAGGTCCACAATGCGGATAAACTTTAAATCGTGTATCTTTCTCGTGTCAACACAAAAGATCTGAGTAAGCCTGACTGATGAAAAAGTTCAAAATGAAACTTTGTCACCACATGACTGTTCTTGAATCACTCACTTTACCAGCCAACACTAAAACGAGTGAAGGAGGAAGTGGAACTAAAGCAGAGGAACGAGGGCTGACTCAGGACACACTAATGCAATCCTGTCAGCAGAGGAACATCACACTACATTGTTGTTTTGGCTGTTTCCTGCATGGGTGTGAGGATGTGTATGAGCGAGAGAGAGAGAGAGAGAGAGAGAGAGAGAGAGAGAGAGAGAGAGAGGCCTTCTGAGGAGTGGCTCACCACAAGGTGTGGTTCTTTGAGTCACACACGCCACACACACAGTGGTTATTTCCTTCCCGCACAGATAAGCTCCTTCCTCTAATGATGGGACATTTCTGGGAAGATGTCACCAAACATTTTGCAGTTGGAAGGAGTTTGTGCAACATCCATTTCTGTGCAACAGTCTTGACCAACCCCTCATGTCTCCACGTTGTTTAAGGGAATAATCTTGTTGGTTTGATTTTATGCCTTTTCCATCTCATCTCTGTCATATTGAGCTTCATGTCTTAAGTTAGACACGTTGTTTTACATATAATAGTACGGCACAGTGGCCTCACAGCGAGAAGGCCCTGAGTTTGATTCCCAGACAGGACGGTTCTTTCTGTGAGTCCCTGCCTTCAGCCCTTTGAGAGCTGGGACTCCAGCACCCTCTGCGACCCTAATCAGGCTCAGAAAAGGAGTGAGTGAATACACATATGAATTTTTGCTTTTATAAGCAACATGTCTGCAAGTTTCACTTGTCCTGAAAGTTTTGGGTCAAGTTCTTGGTCCCGGAAGACCAGCATGTCAACTCCAGCCTAAAGAAAAAGCACGAATTTCTGGTTACTTTAGGCTAGAGGTATCACCACAAACGTTTCTGAATAAACTTGAAATAATGAATATGTCTCATGTGCTGAACATCATTGCATGCCTGGTTCAACTGTTAGCCTTCAGCAGCTTGAGAGAAGTAAGAAGGAGGAACAAAATAAGAAGGAAAATTTGAGCAGAGCTGAAATCTGGCCAAACTCCAGGGACGCCTCCCTTCTGAACTCGGAACAGCTGCTTCAGAGGAAGGTGTTGCACAAGCATCTCTGTAGAAGGAAACGATGGACAAGGGAAAAAGGCAAGAGAGAAGTGGACTCCTCACGGGTTCGTCTATGATCTCTGTCCTACTTTGCTTTCAGGACTCAATCCTGAGCTTGCGCACAAAATCAAGCATACTTGTGGACACAGATCTCAAGCTGACCAGAACATCTTAACTATCATCTATTCCACATTCTTCTGTTCTTTTTTGTTCTTCTGTTCAAGTTTTGTTCTTGGTCAAACTGAAAATACAATGTTCTCTACTGCAAAAACACACAAGATCAGAGGCAAATCCATCCATCCATCCATCCATCCATTGACTCACCACTGCACTCACTACCAGTCATTATTTCCACACTACAGGGCCGGAAATCCACATCATATTTGACCTGCTTGATTGTTGTCATGTCTTTGTCAGGTGTCACTCAGCTGTGAGATGTCACTCGCAACTGTGTTCGCACATAGCGATCTAGAACCGATTGCTTGAGCAGTTCTCCTCTGATGTGGGGCTTAACTCTGCATGTCTTGTCTGCAAATTGAAGATCAGGTCTAAAATCTGGTAGAACGTAGTCACCCTGACAGACACATGACAGACATTAAGCTGGTTAAATATGGACCTGACGACCAGTTTATACCCGGTAGTGAGCCAAGTGCCGAGAAGATGGATGGATGGATTTGCCTTGGATTTGGGGCTTTTCTCTGGAATCTCAAAAAACCGTCAGCAAGTTTGAAATCAATGCTTAAATCATTTTTTTCCTGTTTGCCAAAAGTTATTTTTTTTAGGTTGCAGAGAAAAACCTCAGATCAGGGGCAAATTGAGGTGCTTGATCCCCACAGGTCTGTGCAGAAGCAGCGCAGCAGCTGCCTTACCGAACGACAGGTCTGCAATCATTCCCACGTCAATTACGTCAGATCAATCAAGCGTCTAATTTCAATTCAAAGCGAGCCCCTAACGATGGCCAAACATAAACGAACTTGTTGCCAAGAAAAGATGCCGAGGATCCAGCTCTGACAAAAATGGCATAAGAGCAAAGAAAACGGAAAATTTTACTTGTCATTATTTTTTATTTACATATATTTTTATTTTTACTTTCATTTTTAAAACTAATTTCAATTTTTAAAACTAATTTAAATGTAAAAATTTTCATGTTCATATTTTTTAATTTGTATAATTTTGACAGGAGATATTTTTATGGAGAGTTATTTTAAGTTATTTTAAGTTTTTTTTTGGAATGATATTGTATCCAGTCTGTTTCGATTCATATTTATGTTAAAAAAACATTGTCATTCTTATCATTGTGAGAACACACAGCACAGTGACTTTTGCATTTAACCCATACACACTAGCACACACCAGCTATGAAATCTGCCCAGGGAGCAGTGACGGGGTCAGTACCTTGCTCAAGGGTACCTCAGAGCAACCTACTGGTAAGGGGTTTGAACCCACAATCTTCCAATCCTGTGGCTGACTCCCTAACCGCTAGGCCACCACTGACCTTTTTAGGTCTTAGTCCATTCAATGAATGTTCATCCTGTTCGACCCGAATGTGTACCCCTGCATTAAACAATCCTCCCAAACTCCAAATCCTTCTAAAACCCCAGATTTCATACACATGGATGGAAACAAAGCTCTCATGCATGAGCTCAGGAGGGGGACAGGAAGCCTCTCAGCGATATAAGGAACTGTAGTCTAGAAGGAAAATCTGTGTTTACATGCAGGAGAGGTAATGGAAGCAGAATCGCTGTGAGAGTCAGTGTGGATTTAATGGTGCTTTAGGGGTAGGAGGTGGGATCCGAGCAGAAGGCATGTCAAGGCATGCTGGTTAGGAACTCTCTCACTCTCGCTCAAGTCACGTGACCCTAGTCAGCTGTCATACCTCCACATGGCCTTCAGAGTCTCACTCTGGTTCTTCAAACGTCTCAGACTGCTTGTCATTTAGGAACTATGTGAGGTGAGCAACGGCATTTCAGTGGTAAATCTGGCAGGTTTTAATTCTTAGCTTTAGTCTTTTCTGGAGGAGATCAGGGTGGCATAGTGAGAGATGTGATTTGGCCAACCCTGTGAAAATGAACCAACTGGCCTCTCCTGCATCTTTATGCACGTTTTTATTTGCTTATTGAAATTCTTTTTGAAAAAATCATTCAATTTAATTGGCCAAAATGTTTCAGGCCACCTGGGAAAGATGAGCAGTCTAGAATATCAAGCTAATAGATAGATGGATAGATAGATAAACCAGTAGGGCAACCTACTGGTCTGGGATTCGAACCCACTACCTTCCGATCCTGGGGCCTAGTCCCATGTCAAACATGCATGCTTTATGGTCAGGGGCAAAAAAATCTGGCAACCCACATTCAACGTTTTATTGAGTGTAAGAGTGGACTCTGGAAGACGGTTTGGAGACGATGGGCTCCTGTGTTTCAAAGTTTAGATTATTTCCAGCTAGATTAAACCAGCTAGGGTCCCTTCCAAAAGAGAACATTTCATTCGTTTTTTTCTATGCATTGAAGGCGTTTAGCTTTGAGATCAAAAGATGAACACGATTCATTGTTCACCTGAAAAGCTGGCTGGTCAGATTAAAACGGTGCAACATATCTAGAAGCATATTTGAAAATAAAAGCTGTCACGCTCAAACCCAAATGTCTTTAGTGCATCACAAAAAAAGCAAATCAATGGGCCTTGCTGTTCCAATACTTTTGGAGTGGAAAGTAAAACGATGCCCCCATAACTGAGACCAGCATCTCGACTTTGTTGTTGTTAAACAGACTTTGAGTAAGGATTTCCAGTCTTTTTCTCTTGATCACAGGTCATCAAAGCAGAGCTCCAGATGTGCACGACACAATATTATCTATGCCACTCGATGTCGATATCATGAGGATGTTTATGTGGTGACATGGTGCTGCTTACATCACCGTTCAGGCCAGATGGCACGATTTTAATTGTTTGATTTAGTCATTTCTAGGAATGATCCAGTCAAACTGAAAGTAAATTGTAATGTTTAGTTATGAAAGTGAGAAACGGATGCCTTTATACAGACCCTAATATTATATTTTTATTGTGAAAGAAAACATCCAAGCAGGCTGATCCGTCGACCGATCCTTACAGTCAGTGGAAATGTCCAAACTTTTGTCAACTGGCGGTGGCCGAATTTCATTTAAATCATTAAAACATTTACGGAAAACACCTTCAGTAGGGCCGTCACCATGGCGATATTTATCCCCAAGCTTCACGTACCTTCTGCTGTATGTTGTCAACATGTCAACGCAGCATTACAGTTTAAGCCAGGGGTGTCCAGTCTTGGTCCACCCTTCCCCAGCCCTAATTTAAGGGGGATCAGACTATTGCAGCCAGGTGGATCTAATCTGAACTCTCCAGAAGGGAGATCTCCAGCATCTGGGCTGAGCACCCCTGGTTCAAAGGGCGGTGACCCTTCAGTCTTTGCTCTTCCTCGCTGGGTGGTTTCTAGGTAGTGAAACCGCTTCAAAAGCAGTTCACCAGAATTCACATGTGCAGTTTCCTGTGTTGACCTGAACATACAGAATTAAAAACCTCTTCAGCGCCCGACGCCCTTCTGCTTGTCTGATTACAGATTAACATTCCAGCACTTTTAAACAGCGAGTGTTGGCCATAATGAGTCACAGTGCACAAATAAGAGTATCTGATCGTACATCTTGCTCAAACAGGCCGCTGCTGCAAGAGGCATGTTCGACGCTCACCAGCAGCCCCAAACATGCTCCGACCAAATCCTCGTTTCTGAGAACTCACAACTGCATTTCAACACGGAAACAGGCTGCGGGAACGTGACCTAGTCACATTCGCCAGCTCATGTGGAAACACTGGCATTTCAAAACTTCTCCCATGTCTTTAGATTTTCTACTAATAAACTTTGATTATGGAGAACCATTAATAAAGGACAAACAATTTGGGGAAGTCATTGGACTTAATTATTCCAAACAAGGGGCCTGCAACCAACTATATGAAGTAAATGACCCATATGAAGACCTAATTTGGTGCAAAAGGACACAAAAGGTGCTTCTGCGTGATCTAACATATGACCAGGAAATAACAGCTAGAAACCTGATCTCAGTCAGTCAGTCATTTTCTGCTGCCTGTCCCAAGCGTGGTCACGCTGGAGTCCATCCCAGCTCACACAGGGTGAAGGACAGGGGACACCAGCCCATTGCAGGGAGGAGTGTGATGGGGACAGCACCTTTCTCAAGGGGACCTCAGGGAAACCTATTGGGAAGGGGTTCAAACCCCTGATCCGCCGATCATGCGGCCAACGCCCGAACCACTAAGCCACTGCTGCTGGAAATCTAAGCTCAAACCCAAATATCTCCAGTGCAAGCAAAACCCATTTGGCCTGGTTGTCCCCAAACTTTTGGGTTGGACTGTATGCATTCAAATGCAGATGCAAATATATGGTTGAACAGCCAAATTACATTCCAAACATTATTATGCATGTAATGGTTTTCATTACGATGGTGGGAATTTTGGGATCCTACAGTAAACCATTCCCTTGACTACGTGTATAAAGCCAAGGGTGAATATGAACCCTTATTATCAGCCTAATTCTGAATTAGCCCTAATTACAATTAGATCACCCAATTAATCCAGCCGTCCATCATCTGAGCTGTTATCTAAACCCAGGGTGGCGAACATGCAAAACTTAACAGAGTCTACGAATCGAACCCAGTACCTTCTCCGCCCTAAACACCACCCAAAGAAATGCAATTAATTGTATCTACACTGCCAGAAACCTTTAACTACCTTAAATACCTTTTTCAGCAAAATAAATGGGCCGATGTTTTCCCTTTTCATAGCCTAATGTTTTAAAATAGAAATCCTGATGGATATAATGGCTTAAATAAACCTACAGTTATGTTCCCTAACTATAGGTCCTGAAGGCCAACCCGGTACCAACCCGGGGAGGTGCCAACCTAAGGATAGTTTAGTACCTTTTTCATCCCTGAGAGGATATAATGTTGAATATAATTAGGTTCCCAAGGCCAAAACTGACCCTAGTTTACCCACAAATCCATAAACATGTCTTTATAAAACCGAGGCAACCATAGCCCTTCTACAAAGAGCAATTTTAAGACAGACTGAAAGCAAAAGTGATCCATGAGTGACAATAGCACCGCCCATCGCCCTGAAACCAGAGCAATCAGACCACACAACCATTTCCTGCTGCTTTATTCTCCGTTTCCCAGCTGAAGGCTACCTGAAACTTAAGAGTTCATGCTGAGGTACTTCACACTCTGGTACAATCTGCAGACGAGAAGGATCACATCACTTTGAGCTTAATCAGTGAAGGCATGTGCAGCGTTCCCACTTCCAGCATGAAGTTCGTTAAACTCTAAATGAGTCTAAAGGCGTCCCAACACAGGCAGAGGAAACACTAGGTCTGCCTGGAAGGATCTTAATAGAGAAAAAGCAAAACTGCTCACTTCCAGCAGCTCACACCTGCAATCGGAGCTGAAACCCATGAAGAAAGAAATGTTTACTGTCAGCGGGGATTCACCATTAAAAATACTTTCCAGTCCAGACCTGGGGCCCAAGTAGTCAGAAATCGACTATGACCTTCAACCATTTTCCCTTCAATCAGATAGTTTGCACAGTAAACCACTTGGAGGTGATTTTCTTACATTAAAGGGAAGTTCCACTGATTTCTTAAAAATTTCCACATAAAAAAATGGTAACTATTTGTGTCAAAATGTTATTTTTAAATACCACAGAAAGCCGTTCACTGAGGTTGAAGCGAACGTCTCTGAAAGCACCCTTATGGAAAGTTAAGATCTTATATGGTCATGAAGGTCATTAAGTTTTAACATTGTTTTGGAGATACAGTTTGGCCTATTTCACAATTTGACCATATTTAAATATCCATATAAAGACTCAGAAGACAGGCGGGATAACTGGTGGGTTCGGATGGGGAATAAAACGACGTGAGGTAGATGGGACCGCTGGTTCCGGTCACCACCACTGGTAAGAAACTAATTGAACCCATTTTAAAGGAATTCTTAACAAATTGTCCATTAAATCCACTCTGAAAAACATTGACTTTGCATAAATATTTGTCAAAATCAAATTCCAATTCATCTGATTCAAAGGCTTTATCACAAAGCAGCTGACGGTATGACCTTGGATTATGTGTCTTGGGTTAAATCGCCATGGCGACTAATACTGCTCTCTAACCTGCTCTAGTGGTCGGTGTTTGAGAACTAGGCATCAGGATTGGAGGCTGTGGGTTTGAATCCCAGACCCGCTGGTTGACCCGAGGTTCCCTTGTGCGAGGTATCGTCCCCATCACTGCTCCTCGGGCACTGGATATGGCTGCCCCCTGCTACATGCATGATGCACACGCTTGACAACAAATTTGATGTACCTATTTGCATTTACCACCAGATTACCTGAGGATCTACACCTGGGTTAACAGAGGAAGCTGTTAACCACTGTGAAGACACGAACCTTTTCGCGTAGTCGAATGTGACCCGCAAGCTTTGAGAGACAGAGCCCGCACAATGCTAACGCTGCAAGGGATCCAGGGTCAACACACCAATTACACAGATCCCATCATCCTTTGCTGTGGCACCACATTGTGTCAGCTGAGCCATGTCCTAGGCGAAAATAATCCTGAAAGCAAAAACTGTGAATCTAGAACAATATTACCCCATTTCAGTCTTGCAGAGCCCCAAAAAACCCCCCAAAAAATGTGGCAACTAGCAGGGAGAGCTTAAGTGAAGTGAAAGTGACTATTTGTCATTGAGGACACAGCACCAAATCCAACACATCGTGCAACATTCCCAAGAAGGACTGTTCAGTTTATCGAATTTTAATTCTGATTACGATTTTGACATTGTGGGATTATAAAAATGAAACAAGCGTAATGAAACGATACGACCCACTTAAGAGATGGAGGCAATCCCAGGAGCTCTGCTTAATCTGGCAATATCTAAGCATCCCAGTTGGGAGTACTGTCACTTGCCCAGGGCTTTCTGCCTGAAACCTTTAAATGACTTTACACATGATTAACAGCCTGTAACAGTGCACACTCTTGTTTTCATTCATTCTGAGGACGTTTATTATGATGTCATTTATTTGTTATTCATATAAAGTTGTTTTTCTTTTTCAAAGAAAAGGAAACCAGTACTGTTTCAGTATTCCAAAACTGCCGGATTATGATTGCAGATGTAATCAAGCAGCCCTGCTATGTAGAAGCTTTTTTCATAGGGATGAAATTTTGGAAAAACGGGACTTTCAACAGAGTGAGACAGTTTTGTAGGATTTGCCGAGACTGAGGCAACCGTCTTGTGTCTGTCGGGGCGTCGCCCTTTTCAGCTGTGTTTAGACAGGCCCCTTTCCCCTTCTATCGAAACCTCAGTGAGTGTGGTTCTGGGACAAGCCCAGGCAGTGAAGCAGCAGCAATGAGAAAAATGACAGGAATCTTTAAAGGGTATTCCCAGAGCTGGCCGAGGCTGCAGCCCGAGGCAGGACCGGCTAACGCTTCGCTCATATCTTCCCCTGCGCTTTCTGAAACTTCTGCTGTGGCTGGACTAAATCTGCTTAGATTGAACATTGTGGCTTTGAGGTGTGTTGGTGGCCAGATTGTGCAAGCAGGCTATTTTCAGGCTGAATTACGGCACCAAAAAACAGAAAACATTCTGCCTCGGCCTCATCATTCAGAGCCGTGTTCACTGACAGGCCGATTTCTCACAAATACAGACATTTATTTGCCATCCGGACCTTCCTATGTGTGTCCTCTGAGCTTTAAGACATATAGTTGATGGAAAAACAGTGATAAATCTTAATTTTGCTTTATAAACTATACTTTATTTAAGAAGCATTTATCGCTTCAGACTTTTGCTTTCTGGAACTACCGCCGCCATGTTTCATATCAAAGTGCTCAGGATGAGTGCATCGGAAACGTGTAGTTATGCAGAAATTCAGAGAAATTGACTAAATTAGCGGTCTGTACTGCCATATCTTTGCTATTTTAATCCTTTGGTCTGATCTTATGCAAAATATGCTTTAAATATGAACCAAGACTTGAAGCAGCAGTGGAAAAACAAAGAAGGAAACAGCCATATCACACACACACAGGCTGTCTTACTATATTTCCTGTAACACAGTAAGCATCTCTCACAACAGTGAGCTGCCAAAGCATTAGTGTGAGCTGGGAAAGCAGCCGATATTAGAGCGCCTAAGAGCTCCAGAGCAAATTTCACCATCAGTCCACACAGATCAATGTGAATCAGCATGATACACTGGCCGGAGTCACACACACTCGCTAATAGGAACGAGCAGGAATTAACGGGAACTAGAAAGAACTAGCAGGAACTCTGCGACTTGCGTCACCACTGGGGAACAAACTGCCATGCCGACAGAAAAGATTTCGTGATCAGCTTCGCCTTGGCAATCCACGTCCACTTGCTTCCTGTCAGACTATGCGACACTCTGCCCACAAAAGAACTGGAATCGGGGTCATATGGTGGATTTGAATCCCCCAACAACCCCTCACGAACACCCTCAGGCCAGCATCTGCCCGGGAACGGCAGCACATGACGAGGACCTGTGACAGCGCGGTCATCATCTGGCAGCCCATCAGATGACTGCCTCTTCCTGTTGGTGAATTAAAAAAGAAAAATACTCTTGAGCAATCAATGGAGGAAGCGAAACTGCACACAGGGGAAAGTTGAGACCCCCCTGCCCAGGTGATTCAGCAGGATGACTGACGGACACAACACTGCGTTATCGATTTAAAGGGATGGTTGGGCACTAATCAAACCTAGGACCCCTTTAAGTTGGCTGTGCGGAACTCAAAAGGCTTCAAAAGTGTCCACAATGGTGGTAATAAGTCCAAGCGTTCTTGCAGACCTTTCTTCCCTGTTGACAACATCTGGGGTACATTTTAATTCATTCGTTTAGCAGACAATTCTCCAAAGTGAGGAGCTAGAGCGCATTAAGAGCTTTACATGGACTTCAAATCCCACATAACGATTTGCAATTTTAGGTGTTGGGGGTGATGTTCTCAGAAGAGATGAGTCTTCTAGAACTTCTTGAAGATGGACGCCCCTGCTGACAGCATTTGGAAATTCGTTCCACCATCAGGGAACCAGGAAGGAGAACAGCCTGGACTGAAATTGTATGAGATGGTGCGATCGGCCAGATGACCTTCATTAGAACATAAAGAATGAGGAGCATGTATGTTATAGCTTTATTAAGCAGGGAGCAGGTCCAGATGTCACTCTATAGGACATCATCAGTGACTTGAATTTGATTCGGGCAGGAAGGGGGACACGTTTTCATATATTCAATCTTTGCAAGGCTGTTCCTTTAAAGAATGAAAGCCTAAGGTATTGGGGTCATCGTCCCCATCCCCCGTTTTGTGCCCGTCATCATAAAAGGGCCCGAGGCCACCACGCCTGGCTGGACACTTGTCTGTTTTTACACTGGTTTCCCTCAGGAGGGTGAGATTTACCACTGGGACATGTCACGACGAGTGAAGCAACTCATACGACAACCAAGCTGCCGTCACTTAGGAGACGGTAAAGCAGTAATATAGCGAAAGCAACAAGAGTACCTCTCTACACACACACGTAATTATAAAAGGGGGAAACGGCCGTGCCAGCTCTCCACAGACCAAAATAAACGTCCAAAAAACCCCGAGCTGAAGTCAGATCATTCTCGAGAACCCGGCAGGTGCCCTAATGCGTTCCCTACTGCATGCATTTGAGAACCCGGCGGAGGAATGCGACCCTTGCTCCCTCGTCGAGGTCACATGACCTGGCTGCTGACCCCGTTAGTGCGAGCGCCTTGCACGAGCGAGCCGGTTTATCCCGTGTGCACGTTTGTTTGCAGCTTCATGTAAGTGCATTAGACAAGGGACCGTCCCCCAGAGGCCAGAGCTGTCAATCAGTGCGGCCACTTAGGGCCATAATTGCACCTCGCTCCTCGGAACGGAGGAAAGGAAGACGAATGACAGGAGAGGCCTGACCCGACCCACTTAAAGGGAACTTCACTCATTTGAGAGTAAACCAAGTGCTGAAACTGTCAGAGCGACTGGAGCCGTGTTGGACTTAAAGGTGCATTTTTGGGCCCAAGTAGTGAAAGCTGGCGAACAAACTGTACGACCCAAACAGGACCCCAAATTCCCATCAGGTGTGAAACGGTTCGTTTATTCACTCCACAGTGGGAGTGAATGGAACCAGGCGTCCCAAATCTACAGCAAAGGCTCAAAATGAGCCTCATTTCCCTCAAAAAAGAAGATTTTATGTTAGAAATTCCTAAAGAAAATGTACCAAACGTACTAAAACGTGTGCCCTAGGTTACTGGAAGTGCTTCTGGAGGTATCAGATGGGCGTTTTCGACTTTTTTTGTGAGCTTCCCCTTTTTCACAACCTTCAGATATCATAACCCTTTTGAAGGAGCGAGTGTCACATGTACAGGCACAGACGAGCTTACAAAAGGAGAGCAAGCGGGAGATGTTTTTTTAAAAAGGCAATCTGTATTAAAAGTCTTTTTTTTTTTTTAAACAGTCAGAACGGCTGTTAAAAAGCCGGCCTGAAATGAAACGTACAATCGGATTAGAATTTCAATAGTACATCACATTTTTTCATAAAAATAAAAAGCAAAAAAAAAAAAAAAACAGAACCAGACAGTTTGGATTTGACGGGTCTGGAGGATGTGGGATGTCAGGGTTTCGGGCTCGGGAAGGGGTCCCGGGACGGGTCCTGTCCAGAACACGCATAGGCCGAGGCCGCTTTCAGAGAAGGGGGTCAGAAACAGTAAGAAAGGAGGCCGCATGGAGAGCAAAAGAGAAAAAAAAGGAAAACTGCCATTCCTCTGACAACAGGCTTCTTGTGTTTTACTCCTAATCCCCTCCCTCTCGAAAGGGATCACCGAGTCACAGTTAAGTACTTTTTTTGTGTCTCCGTGAAACTCCCTGTCAGAGCTTCCCAGGTTGGCACTGAACATCTGAACAGCTTGTTTGGAAGGCACTCGACGCACGTGACGTCACCTCGACGCCCTCGACGTCACTACAGTAAGGTCCTCGCGCAAGAAAAAATAAAGGTGGCACTGGTCAGTGTGAAGTGGCTCCGTCGTCATCCAAAGTGTTCAGTTGGTCGTTAAAAAAAAGTACTTTGGAGACCCGGAGTCAATAATAATAATTGTAATAATAATAATAACAATAATAATAATAATATTATTGTCCTGAAGATCAC
>CM029375.1:2680924-2693424 GCA_017165825.1 Hepsetus odoe | reverse complement strand
TCTGATGAGCCGACGACTTGACCGCCGTCCCCAGAAGGACGTAACTGGACTGCTGCGAATCAGGACTGAGTGGAAAACTGATCTCAGGATTATTCATGAGTGTTTGCTGGTGCAAAGAGACAAAAGACGTCACGTTGTTGTTACATACGTCCAGACTGACGCATACCTGCCGAGGTTGGGCTTTCCCCTCGGATGGGTTGCTTCATCACTGAATGTCGGGACGTGTCAGGTGGGACAAGACAGACTATAAATAGCCTCTAAACCTGTGGCACACAACTGAGTCACTTGCGTTTCCTCTGATACGAGGAGGACGGATTATTATACCTTGTGTACAGTTTTAAGATTGGTCATCTCACTGGAGTGGCCCCATAAGACACCATTGGACTTTGGGTCAGGAGGACAGGAACAGAAACTTTGCACCTCGAGCAGAAAGAGAAACATGTGCTTTATGATTTCCGGCATTTCACAACGGTGGAGTGGACACACCCTGCGAAGACCTAGTTTTCTCTTGGAGCTCCTCTGCCTCTGTTCCATGTGTTGGATAGTTTGCAGCAGACATCATTCGTCTGTTATTCATTTCTTCCAGACTGTTCCCCCTATCAGGAAGAGATCAGGAACTCTAAAAAGTAGCACATCGTACCAACCACATACCTACAAGACTTTGCTCCTTTAAAGCGGAAAAATCACATTTACAGTTCCTCCCAGATCTGAAAAATTTCCAAAAGTCTATCATTGCCAATGCTAGAAACCCATAATCAATTCAATATTTTCCGTAAATCCACCCCAGAACCCCTCACAACCCTCTCAAACCACAACTGTGAAGGTGGAAAAGACTTGTGAACGCGATTTAGGACGCCGATCCAGACGAGAAAGCCTGGAGTAGAAACAGCAAAGTGTATGGAATCAGTCCACCTTAAAACAGATCTGCAGTGGAATATGGCTGAATTATGTTCCCCAGTTGACGTTCACAAAGGTGCACCCTCGAGGGCATCGTCCCAATTATACCCCCAGTAACTTCCTGAGATTGTCGAAGCCAATACTTACTCATTTTCTCCATAAATTTATCCACTAAACCTCTTAACACACAGAATCATGATCTTCAGTAAGGTGGAGGAGACCTGTGCATGTGGTTTAGGACACTGTGTGGCTTCCTGTCAGCTACAAGAAGAACAGAACGCTGTGTGGCTGGTGTTTTTTCACAAACTGCTAAAGGCAGCTTTAAATACGATGACCCGAGATACATCTTCCTCATGGTTCTATTTGAAAACCTGACCTTAAGATCATGACCTTAAATCTCGCTGCGTCCTAAACCACAGCCAGACGTTTGCTTCACCTTAACAAAGAGCCAGATGTGGTTTGAGTGGGCTGAGAGATGGTTTTGGGGAGGTTTTTGCCGAAAACTTTGGGTGAATTTAAACTCTAGTGTTTCAAGGTTGGCCTCGACGTATGTTGCGGGCACTAAATTTAAAAATGAATTCAGAATTCATTACAAACACTGAGAAATTTGAAAAGCCACATTATAATCCTATCAACACTGAGATGTAGGCCTGGTTCCAAGAGCCTGATTCTAATCTAGCCCTGGGCCTAAATGATGGGTTTTTGTAAAATAGAATAAAAGTGTGTTCTCTTAATGGAAATTCCCTCAGAATGTTACAACGCAGGCCGGTGTTCAACAAGAACCAACGTTCCTTTGAGATCAGTGGTCTAGATTTAGGCTGAGACTTTAATTATAACTGTGTTTTCGTGCACACAATGCACAAACGCACCGGGGCAGCGGCGGCCTAGTGGTGAGGGAGTCGCCCCGGATCGGAAGATTGTGGGTTCGATTCCCTCACCAGTAGGTTGCCCTGAGGTACCCTTGAGCAAGGTACCGTCTCCATCACTGCTCCCCGAGCGCTTTCAATAGCTGCCCACTGCTGCACGTGTGTGTATGGGTGAAACGCAGAAGTTGAATTTTGTTGTGTTGTGCTGTGCTGCGTTTCACAATCACAAGGATAGTCACTTTCACTTTCATAAGCAACTGACAGTCCATTAAAACAGAAATACTGCCTTTCAGTAAAGGGTGCTATATTTTCCAACCCAAAATCTAAAAAATCTATAAAAGCACAAAAGAAGGGTTAAAGCGGACTTTAACCCTTTAAAGTCCACTTTAAAGGGTTAATAAAGACCCTTAACGTCTCAGAAGCTGCGAATGAGGCTCAGCAATCAGAATCAACTCAATCGTGCAGATTAATCAACATGTCCGGGTGCCCTGGGGGCAACGCGATGATGGCAGCTACTCAGTCAGTCAGATAGCTCCACCTATCAAGCAACGATGTGATCTTCAGACAAGCCAACAAGCCATAGAGTTGTTTACGATGTCTGGGTGAAAGAAAGTGTATTAATTGTTATTATGAGGTTATAAGTGGTCCATGCCGCTCATTCCTGACTATGTTTGCTTATATTAAGTGATATGAACCATTAAATGATCTTGCAAATCAGCAGATCTTCAAGAAGTGATCTGCCAGTGCAGAAGGATCATTACAGTCGGAATTGAAATTCCTCATTATGCATATGCATACCCATTGGCTGATGGTATAAGGCTTTGATGATAAACATTCATGGTAAGCAGGCCACTAGAAGTGGCTAAATTCAAAATTCGGATTCCGTTTTGGAGATAAAAGGTTTCGTTCCATTAGCCCAAGTTTAAGATGCCGGTAAGACGTGTCGTTGATCTTGATTGGCTACAGGAAAAGCCCATTAAAAGTAGCGTCCACCCTTGTTGACGAGCAGAAGTTAAAATAATCAGCCCGGGCCTTGATGAAGCCGAGCCATTGACGCCCATCGGCACCAAAGAAGTGTCTTTTGTTGTCGCTGATCATCTTACTTGCGCACACAGCAGGTCCAGGGTGGGTACGCTGCGGTTGTGGATTGGCCACATTAAAGGGAGTCCCACTTAGGATGCCTTTGAATCGTGCTGGGGGTGGGATATTACACCTCCGACACATTCCAGTGGTGTGTATTTCAACAAGGGCGAGAGCTCAGCAAATCAACTAAGACATGATTCGATTCTGTGTTATTTAAACGACACGTCCTCGTTGTTTGGTCAAGTGTGAGGCCTAAGTGGATTAGAAATAGCATTTCGGGCTCAGACGACTGTCCCCTGCAAAACAAGGAAGACGGCTTTTACAGGTGATATCCCGCACACGACCACGCTACAGAGGGAACTCTGTGAAGCATGCCTTTACACGCTCTGCAAACGAGGCGGTCGATTTACATAACCTGTTTTGAGCATGTGGATATGTGTGTGAGCAGCGCTCGATCGTTGGGTTATACTCCAGCCAGCCAGGAATCAATTACAACAGACTGGGTTTGACCCCAACCGGAGCTTGTGAACGGAGGTTAAACCCAAAGCGGCCGTCTGCAAACCAAAATGTTGCCTCTACCTGATTAATTAGCCAGAACTGTAAAGAAGTATGGATTTCCTGCTGTACATTTCATAACTCGCTGATAGGACGGCCTGAAGGCTGCCGAAATCAGACTGGGCTTAGAACCAGAGAAGAGCTTCTGTTCTCATGTGTTCTTACGTGTGTGACTGTTTCACTCAGTCTAGTGAGGATCTACTGGGGATCTATTCAGTTCCAGTCCCACGACATAACACTTGATCCCACACTTCACATATATAAGATACTCATCTTAGGGACTAGGCCCCAGAATCAGAAGGTCATGGGTTCGAATCCCAGACCAGTAGGTTGCCCTGAAGTACCTTTGAGCAAGGTACTGTCCCCATCACTGCTCCCCGGGCGCATTATACTTATGGGTTTAAAGCAGAGGAAACGTTTCACTGTGTGCTGTGATTCTCGATGACAACAAGTCACTTTCATTTCACTTTCAGTGAAGGGTTTCATCAGAATAGCTACCACTTATTCCAGCAGCTCAGATTGACAGCATCCTTTTTCTAATTTTTGGAAATAACCTGTGACCACACCCCCCAAAACAGCCTGTTATGTAGGCCCTATGAACTGTTACCACTATTTCTTCAAATATAATCACTGGTTGTCTAATTATAGTAACTTATTATAGTAAGTAATAAAATTTAATAAGGAAAATTATGTCAAATACTTGGTCCAAATGTTTAAAAAGTAAGTTGTTTTGAGAAACAAAGTCAATATATTGAGGAAATACGTAAAATGAAAAAGATTTCTGACATTAAGAAATGAAAATCACTCTTTTTTCCACCCCTAAACCTGCCAGGAATGTGCTTTTTGGGTGAAAATCCAGCCTATTTATCATACACTTCTATCCCTGTGGGGTCCATCACGATCACCCAACAGCACTGATCCATCCCAGCCGTGTGATCAGAACATACACAAGGCCGATCCTGTACATGAATCATTACCAACGGGTCTTAATCCCTGCTTTGGGCTATTTAACACATCACTGATAGGCCTTTATCTAATTAATTCTAAACTAATCCCATTCCCTCATCACACTACCGCCAGTCTCCTGCAGGTTCCACCACTGGACTAACAGCTGGTTAAAACCATAAAAACATAAAAACGGCTCTAAATGTGCATGTTAAACTCCAAAATGTGTCTTTTATTGCCAACTTTGCAGAAAAACAGCAGAAGGCTCTTTGAAGTGATTGTAAATGCTGTTCTGCCCCCTGCTGATGCGCAAGAGAACAAGCATGGGCAATGCCACTTTGCAATACTTCATTTCTTTTCTTCCTTTTTTTAATAAAAGTGATTAAAAGAAATGCTAATGATGCTTTTCACTAGAATTAGTGATTTTGCGAATCATTATTATATTAAAATAAGTTCTTATGCCATCTTTGTGGGCCTTTTGTGGGCCCTTTATTTATGCTAATTTAAAAAATGGCACCAAAATTTAGTTGATTATTAATACGTCATGATTACGTAGCTGTTAAAACCTTCATATGTGATCCTTTGGCATTAAAATTTAAACTTTAAACTTTAAAATTTTACAATTTAAACTGCTTTTCTTAAACAGAACCTCAAGACTCTCAGTTTCGCTCCGAAGTGGTGGAACGAACTTCTCCTGACCATCAGAACTAACAGCTCACACATTTCCACACTTTTCTGTGGGCTCTGACGGTGTTTCAGGGCAGAATTTTAAGCACAGCTCTAGATTTTGGGTTTTGTAGCCTGAGGGATACTTTTGAAGTGAAAGTGAAAGTGACTATGTGGCATTGTGAAACATGGCACACAGTGAAACACATAAAAAATCCTTTGTATTTAACCCACACACCGTGCAGCCATATCCAGTGCTAGGGAGCAGTGATGGGGATGGTACCGTACTCGAGGGCTAATCAGGACAACGTGCTGGGATTCGAACCTATGACCTTCTGATCCCAGGGCCTAGCCACCTACTACTACACCACCGCTGCCCCAAACGGCAAAGCACACATGTCTATTGCTCTAAATAAGCACTTCATTCATTTTCTTATTCCAACAAGAGTCAGGCGTCGACTGAAAAGACCCAAAAATTGGAGAAAAGCAGCCTGATGATGGAGGGAATAAGCTTTTCTAAAAATGAAGGTCATGTCATTAGTCAGTGGTGCTGCCTCATGAATCCTGCCCGTCAGGAAAGTATAACCCAGCATTTCTCAGACCAAACAAAGGCTAAATGGATGAATAAAGGGTAAATGATGGATAGTGGCAGAGTAATTGTGTTAGGAAAAGACCACAATCATTGATTATGCGTAATCTGTCCAAAGCCACTTGTAATGTCTGTCAAATAAATCATCTGTTTAAAACCGGCCCACTGCTTATCCAGCTTGATTAGCCCATAATTTGCCCCTCGACCGGGCTGTTATTAATAAATCAAATGTCTCATTATTCATAATTTAAGAGTTTTATAATGCGTGATGTCCTTTTGTGTTATTAATAGTTCACCAGAAGGGGGTAGCATTGCTAAAAGTCATTTTCCTGCTTGGGTTTACTTCCAATTATGTGACCTTACAGGAACTTAATTAATGAAGGGCTGCAGGTTTGTATGTTTTATACTAGAGATGAGTGATTCAGGGGACAATGTCTAATTTGGACATTACACGTCAATTTAAAATGTATTGGTTTTGTCCCCCCCCTCCCCCGACCCCTTCAACAAAAGTCTCTTTTCCAGACTTAAGCACTCAGTGTAACATGCCAGACTACCCAGTTATTACCTTTGCATTATTAGATTTTTATAAATATAATTAAACTCCTATCAGAAGGTGTCAATGTTGGATAATCCATGCATTATCTGCCGCTTGTCCCAAACGGGGTCGCGGGGGAGTGCCGGTGTCCAACCCAGCGCACACAGCGCGAGGACGGGGGACGCACCCTGGACAGGTCGCCAGCCCATCGCAGGGAATGTTGGATAATGTAGGATTCAATTAAAATTGCAGCCCTTGTGATTTGCACATTTCACTCAAATTATGTTTTTAATAACTTCAAATTATGTTTTTAATATAAAATGATTAATTGTTCAGCCTCCCTTTATTTCATCAGATCTTGATGACTTTAATGATCCTCTTTCCATGGAAAGACTTGGGCCGTGTACATTCCTTTCACCAGCCTCACTGTGCTGAATAATGAAGCAGCTAACTAGGTCCCCAAAAATGTGCAGATAGTACTTTGCAAAAGTCTTCACCTCCTTCATTTCTTCACATTTTGCTTCCAAAGATCCAGACTCTGTATTTGTAATGTCCAGTTGAGAGTCAGTTCTCCAGATCTTCCTGAAGGACAGTGTTGTTGTCTCTCATTTTCAGTCCAGTCTCTGTACCTGAGCAGTTTAATTGTTTTGTGTGTGATCTACATCTGAACCTTCAAGCAGAACAAAGCATCTCATTTAAGACATGAAGCAGTGAAGAAACAGGTGCAGATGATTCCAGATGATCAGGGGATTTACTGCTGATGCTGAACGCTGAGTGGCTGGAACTCCTTCATCTAGAATATTGCATCTTTAGACACTTTGCAGCCTGATACATTAAAAACATTTGTTCCCGTGTCTTTCATTGAATCTACTCAATAGATTATTTTTTTGGTCTCACTGGTTTAATTGGTTTAACACTGGTTTAAATCTGATGATGTTCATGCAAAACTACAGAAAACCGTAAAGGTTAAAAAAAAAAAAAAAACTATTCAAAAACTATTTGTGGGCTCCATAAACATGCTTACACCATGTAACATACTGTTACAGGACAACATTCAGCCTTCAGGATGGCAGCGCTGTCCGTTTCCATATCTGACAGTGCGTTATACACAAGAAACCCCATTTTGGGTCACTTAACAAGCTAATGTGGGATGATTTCAAGCAGTCCGTGTTGTGCATTTGGTGGCCTACAAGCTTCCGTTATGTTCAAGCTGCATTAGCCTTGCAGCAGTGCTGCAATGTGTCCATTTACTTTTGTCCATCTTACTATAACACTGACCTCTATCACCATCGTCTCGTTCATAGCAATTTAGCTTAGCAGAGTGACATCATCTATTATCATCCTAAGTGAATTAGCTCTTGAATTCATTCCAACCTCCACATTTGGCGGGAGGACTCAGTAGGAAGAAGGAGTGAGACGGATGAAAGCAACAGCTGAAAGCTGTGCTGGCCATAAGGTTCAGTGAGTGGCTTCGTCCAGCTGAACCGGGGCAGAAAGAGCAGTATTGTTCTCTAAAAAAGAAAAAAAAAGCATCTACAGTACTGTAGGGGTTTCTGACCAGTGGTCGAACAGCCGGATGGAGCAGAGAGAGAGTAGGACACAGGCTCTTTCACTCGGCCCACAATAACCGCCTTTCACGCCTGCCATTTTGCACACATTAACAACACACAGCAGCCGATAGAAGGAGGGGTCAGAGGTCCCGCCGATTAGGCCTATCGCACGAGCGGGGCCGTGCATCGAAGGACAGGGCGAGTGGGCAGCCGAGCCGTCCAGATGTGCAGCCGGAGAGAGAGGACAGTGTGTAAACCCACAACAACCATTAGCAGGGAGAGGCATCGATGCTGTAAATTAGGTTTGGCTAATGCAGGCTGGCCTTTACATTAGGGTTAAGACTTTAACCTGCGGCAGATTCTGCTCAAAAGCCAGAAAGAAAGAAAAAAAAGACATTTGCTAATGCTAATTCAGTTGATGCTAATCGATGCAGTATAGGGATCCATCATTTATGCACAGCAAAAAGAGCTAAATTCAGGATAATTGTGCAAAATTGCATTTCTTGCCAAATTATTCCTGTAAAGCCATGCACAGTGAACAGAGTTAATGGGCTGCATTGGCCACTCGGCAAACCACGGATCACAGTTCGCCCTCTTAGAGCATCAAGATTAACTTCACCTCCCATTTGTCAAAAGCGGAACATCAAGACCCTCAGAATCAGCTCCTAAGAGGTGCAACGAACTTCTCCTGACCATCGGATCTGCCTCACTGTCTTTAAACCGTGACTGAAAACCCATCTCATCAACTTAGGATCATAAACTTCGCCTACTAATCACGCATTTTACACGCTTTGCAAAGCGTTTTCTGTGTAAGGCCGAATTTTGATCACTTTCAATAGATTTGTTCTGTAAAAGTGTGTGATTTTGGACAATCTCGGAGGTTTTATCACATTATTTATTAATAAAGCAACAGCAATCTAGCTGCACACATGGTGTTGGTGAGTCGAGTTTTGTGTTTAAAAGGAATTTTTTCACTTCTACTTTTCTATCTGTTTCCTCTTTTCAAATTTAGGCTTTAATTTCATTTTGTTCCGTTTTACTTTCCTGTCTCTTCTTATCAATTTATCACAGTCCCTTGTCACACCCTCTTACCAAACACCGGTTTCTACTGAAGGTTATTTTTCTTCTTCTTTTGCTTCTACTTATTTTTTCCACTGCTCCTGTTTGAGGTTCGCTACAGCTGATCATCCGTCTCCATGTCTTCCCGTCCTCAGCATCTTTCTCTTTCACACCTGCACCACGTCCATCAACCTCCTCTTTGTCCTTCCTCTTTTCCTCTTTCCTGGAAGCTCCATCTTCAACCTCCTTCTCCTGATCTAATCCCAGCCCCACTTCTTGTCTTTTTTCCAATGTCTCCAACCTGTGTAACATAGGTGGGCACACTATCATCCTGTGAACCTTCCCTTTCACTGTTGTCTGTCACAGATCACTTCTGACGGTCTTTTTCACCAATTCCAACCTACCTGCACCTGTCTTCTTCACCTATTTTTCACACTCCTGAACTGTATCTGTTCACATGGAAGAACATCAGCCTTGTGTTTATACTGTGACAGTCACCCACAGCTTGGAAAAATGATGATGATGATGATGATGATGTGGTTATCGTCTATGGTATCTGAAAGCTCCTGAGCCCTGGAAGCAGAAGAAACCGAGAAAGCCACAACATCCCTGAGCAACCATCAGCATTCGACTCATCATTGTCGCTGCGGTTGCACATTATGGACATTTGGTCTCCGACGCAAACAATCAATCACATATTGCCTGTCTTGCCTTGTGGACATTTACTAGTTCAAAGATGCAGTAGTCAATAAATGAAACAGGCTTCATTTAAGAGGACCGGAGAACTGGAGAACGTCCCAGAAAACTTCCATTTATTAGGGAATTGAAGATGATGACCTGCTAATGTGCAGTGCAGGTTTTCCATACAGACTTCAGCAGAACATGCACTCGGTCATCTAATAGTCCCATTGCCTTGTTAAATCATTCAGTTTTATTGTGTTAGACTTCCAGTTTCTCTCATTGGGACACAATGAAATTCTTTCCTTTTCACCCAAACACACACCGTACGGAAAGGGGTGGCCATATCCAGAGCCCGGGGAGCAGTGATGGGGACAGTACCTTGCTCAAGGGTACCTTGGTTCAACCTACTGGTCTAGACCTACCGATCCTGGGGACTAGTTCCTAAACACTAGCTGCCCTGTGTAAAGCGTACTTGTGTAAAGAGATACTTTTTAGCGAGAGGGGATAGTTACGTTATTTATTTGTTTGTTTTTTTGTTTGTTTGTTGCCAAATTATTCCCATGAAACCTCTCAGAGTGAAGAAAGTTTGTAGTGGGAGTGCAGGGTTATCCAAGGTTGGCCTTTTGGAAAGCTTAGGACTTTTTGGAAAGCTAGGACTCTGGGGTCTAAACTGTCCACACACACACACACACACACACACACACACACACCTCTAACTGCAGCTGTTGTGACAGCCAGGCAGACGAGGGCGGGGGTGCAGGAGAAAAGGACAAGAGAGAAATATAGAAGGCCATGAGTGTTGACGGGCCAGCTGGTGATGAGGTTGGGGGTTTGCATTGGCTGGACGTTTGAAAGTGGTGTGTGCATTTGTGTGGGTGAAAAGAAAAGAAGAGCGACTGGAAGGGGGAGAGAAAAGTGGCAAATGTTCATGTGCGATGCATGCAATAAAAATATTTCTCACCAAGGTTCATCTCGCACCAGCTGCTCCCCGTCCAATAGCCTGACCGGAGTGAACAGATATGCATTTTGTGGATCTGAACGGAAGGACACACATTTTGTACGTTGCGCAAGAACAGCCCTACATCTTGGCACTTCACCACAGAGCGAGGAGTTTTCTGAAACCCAGCCAGGGTTATTCTCAGAGCTGTCCCAGGCCTAAATTTAATCAGGGTTTTTTCTGCCTGATCACTCTGCAATGCTGCCTCGCTCTAGACCTCTACGCCCAGTGGCTTCTGCAATTTTTCATGCAATTTCTGCTTGTTTTTTAACCCAAAGTTGTAGAGATCCTCTTCCAGCGCTGACACACCTCTTCAGTGCGCTTGTATTTTGATAAGAGATCATTTTTAGTCATGGAAATACATTTGTAATTTATTATGTGATATTTTATTTTAGACCCGGGCTTATATATTCAGGAGCTTGCGGGCCAGTTTAGGGTTTTTCTGCTTTAATCCATCCGAGCAACTTTTTGAGCAAAGAAATCACCAAACCGTGCTGGACTTGCCATCCAGGACGCCTTGGGCTTATATCTGGCTGCTCCAGAGTGTCTCAATCACATGCTTTTCTAAGGAGATTAAACAAGCTACGTGTCCAACAACCGATGGCCATGCCTCCTTAAAGCTTTGGTGCAAAGGTGGAACAAACTTCATGAGCCATTAAAATGATCAAAACCTCTGAGAGTCATGAGAGAAGATGTGGAGATGCACAGCATTCAGCAAATCTTGAGATCCACATTTCTTCAAGCTTTTCTTCCAAAAATCCAGACTTTCTTGTATCTTAATGTCTTGTTGAGGAACAAAGTCCTTTCCTGAAGAAAGTTTTTGGTTCTCATTTTCAGTACAGTCGCTATACCTGAGCCGTTTCAGAATGACTGTGGGATCATCTCCACAGAGAACGGAAAGACAAAAGTCAGCGACGTCAAAAGAAGAGCTTTGGGATGGCCTTCAAGAAGCCTGGAGAAGTGTTCCTGAAGACGACATAAAGAAGCAAGCTTGTCTAAGAGAGTTGAAGCTGTGCAGAAGGATAACGGTGGACGTCAATACCATATATTGACTTCTCTTTGTGTTTAGGCTAATTCACATGAATCTTTACACATTAATCACTCTATTTTCTCATTTTCCCACAAATGATAAAGAAATGAGGGGTGGCTCAGGACATTTGCGCAGTGCTCTGTTTACAGAAAAGATCTGGGTAGCTGTTGACTTCCAGTCTTAGAGCAGGAGGCTAAAGGGGACTCTGATCTTCCACGTTAGCCTGGTCATGTCTTCTCTGTATTTTGGGAATAAGTTTAATTTTTGGCAGAACTATTTCCATGGTTTTCAGGAGGACTGAACGGCCTTGAGGGCCGGTGCTGGGACAGGTGACCTGTCTGTCTGTGAGTGAAACAAATGGCTGCTGTCAGTGGGTCCGTGTGCCCAGACAGGGAAACAATCTGCGATCACGGCGGTGCCCTTTCACTAGATCATATTTACCAAAAAATACAAAAGAGGGCTTGTCCTATGATCGACTTCTGGCTCTGAACATCTCACTGTGACCATTGAGGGGGGGGGGTAAAGTTTTTATGATGTGCGTAATGCTGTCAGTGGGGTCAGTGGGGTCATTGCTGAAAGCTAACCTGAAACTGACCAAAGCAGGCTTGCCCAGAACAGCCGATAATGGAACATCTCATCCTCACAGACAGGACGTCACCGCAGAAGTGGACTGTGACTGTGTTTATGTACTTTGTTACTTTGCGTCACAGAGCTGTCTGTCCTTAATGAGCTGCCAAAACCTCGACCCCAAAGGTCATTAGGCTCAATTCTGACCACTAATGCACCAGTGGACACCACACTGTCCGGCATAATCTGCAGCGTCAAGGCTGCGGGTTCTCAGCCGCTCTGTGCTTTTGGGGGGGGGAGTTGAATGTGTGTCAGGCCGCCGGCATGCTGGAGGGGTGGAGGGTGTTCCGGGTAACTAACCACTGTGCCCGCCTCTGTCCCAGTGGCACTAATGAGAGAGATGAATTATCCATGAGGGGAGACGCTGAGGGAGCAGGAGACAGACAGCGGAGACCAAGGGGGTGATAAAAAGAGGAGAGG
>CM029375.1:2640924-2675924 GCA_017165825.1 Hepsetus odoe | reverse complement strand
TTTCTGTCTGGTTGCCTAGGAAACAAGCAGATTGGTGTTGGATGTGAAGTGGAAGTGACAACCCTTGTCATTGCGAGGTCAAAGCACAGCAGACAATGAACCACAACGAAATTTGACCTCTGCATTTAAAGCGCCCGGGGAGCAGTGACGGGGACGGCACCCTGCTCAAGGGTACCTCAGGGCAACCTATTGGGAAGGGGTTCAAACCCCCGATCCTCTGATCATGTGGCCAACGCCCAAACCACTAGGCCACCGCTGCCCATGTGTAATACCGGTCTACAATTTAAGCGATGCATGTGCAGCATTTGAGGTCAATTACATCTGGAGCTGCGCTTTATGCTAAAGAACCGATCTTGCTTAACTTGCTTCATCCACAGGCATCATTTGAATCTAGATCATATATGATAGAACAATAATAATAATAAGAGTGTGCATGGGTTAAATGCAGAGGTCCAATTTCGTTGTGGTTCATGTGTGCTGTGCCATGACCTCGCAATGACGAGGGTTGTCACTTTCACTTTCACTTTCACTTTTTCACTTTCACTTCATAATTCTCACATCCAAGGTCACTTTCTCACATCCAAGGCAACCCCTTAATTAGAATTTTACTAAAAGCAGATTAGGGAACCTAATTAAAGAAATAAGGCAAAGTTTTTTACTTTCTCATTTATGTCTCAGGGATAACTGCCCGATATGTGACCTGATCTCCAGGTCTCCACGGAAATGTTGTGGATGGACCTGATGTGAAAGTGACAACCCTTGTCATTGCGAGGTCACAACACAGCACACAGTGAACCACAACGAAATTTGACCTCTGCTTTTAACCCATGCAAACACCATGCAGCAGTGAGAGCGCCTGGGGAGCAGTGACGGGGACGGTACCTTGCTCAAGGGCACCTCTGGGCAACCTACTGGTGAGGGAATCGAACCCACAATCTTCAGATGCGGGGTCAACTCCCTAACCACTAGACCACCTCTACCCTACAGTGACACAGTGCTGGGTCAGACTGGCGGATCTTAAATGCCTGGTTAACCAGGTATGGGGGATTAAGTGTGAAAGGTGAGGGTGAATTGAAAGCTCTGGCTCAGAATTCCAGGGATTGGGACTGTGGCCATGGCCTGGCATCAGTGGTCGCCATGACAGAGGAACGCCCCCGTTTGACCTAAAATTAAGTTTCATGTAAATAGGCATCGTTCAGGAATCGAAATGAAGTAATGAACATATTCTATTCTATATCTATTATCTATTAATATCTATTAGAAGATATTCGACCCACCTTTATCCGAGCACTTTTACCAGCCGAGGTCATGGGGTTGTTGACGCTCATAGGGCTCAAGGCTTAGATGCACACTGGACAGACCAGTCCTTTGCAGGGTGGACACACAGACCAACACACCCTAATAATTTAGCACCTAACGTGCAAGTCTTTGAATGGTGGAAGGAAACCAGAGCACCCAGAGGAAGGAACCAGGACGTCCTGGCTGGGAATCGAGCCCAGAACCTTCTCACTGTTGAGCGAGAGGTTAACTCGACTTAACCAAACACCTTCCAAATATTTTTTCCGAAATATGATTTGGAAGCATAGCCAAAGCAGATCTCCATCCAATGGCCTGCCTTTAAGATTATTTACACATTGTGGCAGGTTCTAAATCAAAAAGTCATCTTAGTTTACACACAAAATGCGCTTTATTGATCCAGACAGAGAAAAAAGGTGGTGGTGGAGGGGTGGGAATGATTGATCAAGCTTCTTGGTCCAGAATCACTGGCCATTGAATAAGGACCCCGATAATGCCTCAGAGAGATGCTGTCAATAGTCATTAAGGCCAGTTAATGTCCATTAAAGGTCATTTGTTACATTCCGGGGTGAAGGCTGCAAACTGGACCCCGATGTTTCAGTTGACAAAGAGAAAACCTCTCATCCTGTCATCCTAACGAGAAAGGAAGGAAAACCTTTAAATGTGCCAGACAAAAGCTCGGCTAAAGGTTAAATGCACCCTAAATAGGATTTTTTCATTAAAAAAGAGCCTGCTTGTCCATGGCCTCTGGTCAGATATTGCCGCTGTTGTGCCGTAGACATTCATCTCATGTCTTCTCCACTTGTTCTGTTGCTGCTTTTCCTCTCTTGAATATGAACCTTTCTCAGGACCTGCCGACCGGCCATCTTTTAAACATGGACTAATGATCCTGTGACATGTTTTGTTTCTTTTCTGTCGTTATTTACTTTCTGCCAGAGAGATCTGCTGTTATTTGTCCTCTCTTCATTGTGAAACTTTGCTTTTGCTGCTTTTAACCCACACACACCATGCAGAGGGGGCAGCCAAATCCAGCCCCCAGGGAGCAGTGACGGGGACAGTACCTTACTCAAGGGTACCTCAAGACAACCTACTGGTCTGGGATTCGAATCTGCAACCTTCCAATCCTGAGGTCTAGTCCCAAAACTCTGCTGCTCCTGGTAACTGGTAAGTGGTGCTGGTAAAGTCAAGCCAAGTCAGCTAGTGAGTGACAGAGGAAAAAATCCCTAAATATGGAGGACTCAGAGGGGAACACATCCTCCTCTGGTCAACCAGATAATCAAGAAAGAAAATTCCTTGTGCCAGATTGTCCCAGTCCAACCAGCCATCCATTATAAAAGCAGCCTTTCCTAACCAGTGGCGTGGGAGGTTCTTAGTCATGTGATTTTCATGACATTCCTGTGTGTTGTGAAAACGTTATATTGTTGGAATATTAATGCTCTGTATTTGGGATCTAGTATTTACCCCTGTTGCCATGTTTGCCTCAGTGTATTCCTATCCATATCATTTCACCCAAACTGGGTTTGGTTTCTTTCTGGAGTTGGTGTCCAATCCGCTTGTACACTATGTTCTTGGTAAACACCACCGACCGCAAACCTCGCTGAGAAAATGAATCTGAGATTTTACACATTTTAGCCAATTGTTTTCAAATTGTCTGAAAAACATTTCCTGAAAAATGATTCTTCCAACCAGCCGCTCATATGAAAAGTGGCGGCTAAAAAAAACAACACCATTGAGCAAAAATACTGGGACAAGATTTATAATCAAAGCAAATACATTTCATTACTGAAGTGCAGTATCTATCCATCAATCCATCAATCCATCCATCCATCCATCTATCTATCTATCTATCAATCTATGTCTGTCTGTCTGTCTGTCTCTGAATCCATCTACCAATCCATTTTTCTGTCTGTCCCTCTGTCCGTCCGTCTGTCCGTCCATCCATCCATCCATCCATCCATCCATCCTCTATCTATCTATCTATCTATCTATCTATGTCTGTCTCTGAATCTATCTACCCATCCGTCTGTCTGTCTGTCTGTCTGTCTGTCTCTGAATCCATCTACCCATCCGTCTGTCTGTCTGTCTCAGAATCCATCAACCCATCCATTTGTCTGTCTGTCCCTCTGTCCGTCCGTCTGTCCATCCATCCATCCTTTATCTATCTATCTATCTATCTATCTATCTATCTATCTATCTATCTATGTCTGTCTGTCTCTGAATCTATCTACCCATCCGTCTGTCTGTCTGTCTGTCTGTCCGTCCGTCCGTCCGTCCATCCATCCATCTATGCATCTGTCTAGACTACATACTTGTCTGTCTGTCTATCCATCCATCTGTCCATCCATCTGTCGAAAATGTCAAATTGAATTTTAATTTTAGTAATTCTGTTATAGCATTTCCTAGGCATTTAAAAATTTTCCATAATAAAATTATTTTCATTAAGTTTACGCCAAACGTTTACACCAAAACACAAAAAAGTTCAGGTCACTTACAGTGGAGATTTATATTGCATGTAACATCAAACTGTTTCAAACATTATTTCTTTGAAAAACTGCGTTACACTGGAACCCTATAAACAATGTTCAACATTATAATTTACTTTAATCAACAGTACAGACCTTTATTATGCACTCACAACTAGAAATATCAGCCCATCTTTTTTTGATGTGGAAATCTCTACAAACAGCATGGATGATCTGATAATCCCCTGCTGAGACACGTGTGCCGACTACATGATTTGATTGGCTCGGATGTCCCGGAGTGTGTGTGAGCGCTGATGGTAATTGTCCGGGGGGTTAGAGGACGGGAGGTGTGTGTCCTACTGTCTCAAAGTTGTGGCATGAAACCATGAAGCCGCTGGCACAAAGCGACTGTATTTCACCCAGCCTCGTTGCCACGGTAATTGACTTTGCCCCACTGGGCTTTTGCACTTCTACGAATAGACGGCTTTGTTCTCTTTCTCCCTCCTCTCTCTCTTCCTCTCTTGCTCTCTCTCTTCACAGTCTCTTCACATCAGCAGACAGGTTTGAATGCTGCCACAGTGGCAGACCATGGACAGAGAGAGAGGGGGTGCAGAGAAACAGACTTGAGAGTCAGAAAGAGAATGAAAGAGAGAGAGAAAGAGAGGCAGAGTGGAGTCAGGGCTGAGATATACAGTAGGCATCCCCGATGGACATCAGATTTATGTTACGCTCACTGACCATTTCATCAGGTCTTCCTGCCTTGGATCTACATTTATTGTCCATTTGATCAGCTCCACTCACCATACAGGTTCACGTCTGTCTATAAACTACAACTTCCATAAACCTCGTCATTGCTCTTCCTCTTCTCTTTCCTGGAAGCTCCATCTTCAACATCCTTCTCCTGAGATACTCCTCATCTCTCCTCTGCACATGTCCAAACCCCATCTTGCTTCTTTGACTTTGTCTCCAAACTGTCCCACCCGAGCGACCCCTCTAACATACTTGTTTCCAATCCTGTCCATCCCTGTCCCTCCCTCAAATCTCAGAGTCTTTAACTCAGACGCCTCCGGCTCTGCCTGTCTTTTTCATCACCATCTCCAACCCACATAACATAGCTGGTCTCACTACTTTCCCGTGAACCTTTACTTTCACTCTTGCTGATCTGTCACAGATCACTCCTGCCACTCTTCTCTGCCCATTTCAATCTGCCTGAACTCTCTTCTTCGCCTCGTTTCAGAGGGAATTGCTTTGTTCCAGAGAAACGGTTCCCAGTGGTGGTGAATGGAACCAGACAAAAAGGTCCCAAGAAACTTCTAACATGAAATGGTTAAAAAAGATTTTTGATTAAAAATTGAGAAATTCCTGTTAAAAAATAGTTTGTGGTGGTTTTCAAGGAACTTAAGAGGACGATTATTGATTTCCTCATTTGAGTTGTGTTCACTGGTTCCACTTCTTACAGCAATTTCTGCCGTTTTACCTGGTTTTGGTAACTGGTAATGGAGTTGCACTAATGCATTTTGTTTAAGCTGCCATACGCGTTTAAATCAAAGCTCGGTGTGTAGTGTGTTCTTCATGCCCCAGCAGGCTTGACTGGTGAAGGCTGGTTTTATCTGGAAGCTCCCGTCCCGTCCTACACAAACAGACAGCAGCAAACATGAGTGACTGTCCCGAGCAAGCGCCGGCAAGCTTCTCCA
This sequence comes from Hepsetus odoe, assembly GCA_017165825.1. Taxonomy (NCBI): domain Eukaryota; kingdom Metazoa; phylum Chordata; class Actinopteri; order Characiformes; family Hepsetidae; genus Hepsetus; species Hepsetus odoe. The sequence goes on along the minus strand of CM029375.1, from coordinate 2,670,472 downwards.
TTCATTCACTCAACCAGAACGTTAATTCACACACATACACACACACACACACCCACACCTACACACATGCTCAAACAAAGGAAACCAATCTCATGCGATATGTGAAAGGTAGCTGTTGTGAGTGTGTTGTGCCCACGTGTAGGCCGCACTGCTTGGATACGGTGGCGGCTTTACCCAACATTCTGTCTGACTGGAAATAATGTCAAAAATATTAAAGAGCTCATGCTGCTGAAAACCACCTTTCGAACGCTTTGATTTTCATCGTAAAAATGTATGTCAGAAACATACCGTTGCCTCCCAAATCCATATAGTCTACATATGGAAATTAAACTGCAAACATTTTAATTGTTAATTTAATTGTTTTTTTGATTCCATGTATCATCCTTAACGGCCTGGTAAAAGATCTAATTCTAATGGATAAATTATAAGATAAAGATGTCAGTTTTTGGCCCTTAAAACAACATTAAAGCCAGCAGTGAAATTCAGGGATGAAGATAAAAACTGTATGTTAAAATTCACAAGAATATTCTTCTTCTTCTTCTCCTTCTTCTTTCTGAATTACCCAAAATAAATAAACCTCCTCTTTGGTCTTCCTCTTTTCCTCTTTTCTGGCAGCTCCATCTTCAACATCCTCCTCCCAATATACTCCTCGTCTCTCCTCTGGACATGTCCAAACCAACGCTACCTTGCTTCTCTAACTTTGTCTCCAAAACATCCAACCTGAGCTGTCCCTCTAATATACTGATTACTAATTCTGTCCATCCTCGTCACACCCAACAAACATCTCAGCATCTTTAACTCTGACACCTCCAGCTCCACTTCCTGTCTTTTCATCAGTGCTGCTAAGCGTTAAATCCTAAATGTTAAAATTTCAGTTTTCAGCCTTAAAGGGGTGTGGCTTTTGCTATGATCTGGCTCAGTTACTGAAAGTGAAAGTGACTACCCTTTCCATTGTGAAACGCAGCACAACACAACGAAGTTCAACCTCTGCATTTCACCCATACACACACCTGCAGCAGGGGGCAGTTATTTAAAGCACCCAGGGAGCAGTGACTGGGACGGTACCTTGCACAAGGGTACCTCAGGGCAACCTACTGGTGAGGGAATCGAACCCACAATCTTCTGATCCGGGGCAACTCCCTCACCACTAGGCCACCACTGCCCCTACTATTACTATTGAAATGCAGGTTCAGTAAAGCAATAACAAACTTGCTACACGGACTATAACCAAACATCTCAAGATGTTCACCACTTTTATGGTGTGTAGTGTTTCACTCTGCTCCTCGCACTGGGTTTTCTACATATCGAAGCCCAGTCAGAACTGGAGATTAAATTCTAAGCAACAAAAAGAGTTAAACCAGGACTTTCTGTTAGAGACTCGACTCACGATGGGCTACTGTACACCAAGCAGGGTGGAATGATGAATGGAACCTCACATAGTTCAGAGTAGAGCCAGGAATTGTAAGTCACTGTTTATCCAGAGGCCTCGAATGGGGTAGCATGCAGAGCACCAAACATCCATGACCAGCCTGCTTTTGTCTCGCACTCAAAGACAGACTTGGGAAGGAGTGTAGTGAAAGGAAACAAGTTGCTGCTCTCTCACTCTTTCTTACCCCCTTAAGCCCCCATTCTGAATAGTGTTCGACTTTCTTCCTGCCACTAGGTCGAGTGTAGCATGGAAACATATCCTGCAGGAGAAAATGAGTTTGAAGTGCTGAAACGATGGAGTTATTTAACATTTAAAACTGAAAGATGCTTAAAGATCTTGATTTTAGTCATTGTAACTGTCCAATATTGTGCACTCAAAATCACCACCAGATATGGACTCCACAAGACCTCTGAAGATGTGCTATGGTATCTGTCCCAAGATGCAGCAGATGCATGGACTATTTTGCCCAGCCCACAAATACTATGTTAACATCTGGGAAATTTGGAGGGAACCATGAACTCTGTCATCAAGTCCTCAAATCGTTCCTGAAAATGTTTTCTGATGGAGGACACTGCCTTTTGGGAACACCTTCACCATGAAGGGGTAAACTTTTATAGCAGTCAAAGTGACATCCACAAAAATCCAATACTTTCTCATTGCCCAGGGCACCACACTGCCTCTTCTAGCTTACCTTCTTCCCTTAAAGACACTTTACTAATGTCTAGCCATTTCTCCTGCTTTCAACACATCAACTCCAAGAACTGATGGTCCTTATACATCCAGTGCCAGCATAACCAGATGTTCAATCTGCCATAGATCCAAGCTGCCATAGATTGACCCACAGGCTTGGAGTGAACGAGTGAACGAGTGGACGGGACGATGCTAGAAAAATAATGATGGAAATGGGATCAGTTGGAGAGTGAATGGTACTACGCAGACTGAAGGCTTTGTCTTATGACTCATCAGCAGTCTTTGCACAATATCCCTTCTAATGTGTCTGTTTCACAATAATCGCTAAAGAATGATGACATAATTGCATCACAGCTGCTGGGAAGGTCTTCTAAACTTCTGGAAATGCAGAGAGCAATCCAGAGACTCCATACTTACCAAGCTCAAAGCCCGCTGGGAATTTATGGCATTTAGCAGACGCTCTTATCTTCCGTTTCATAATTACAGGAACAGTTCTTCAGGAGGGGGTTCAGGGTCTTGCTCAGGAACCCAATGATGGCAGTGCTTGAGGTGAAAGTGAAAGTGACAACCCTTGTCATTGCGAGGTCACAGCACAGCACACAGTGAATCACAACGAAACTCTGCATTTAACCAGCTATTGACCAGGCAGCTGTTGAAAGCGCCCGGGGAGCAGTGACGAGGACAGTACCCTTGCTCAAGGGTACCTCAGGGCAACCTACTGGTGAGGAATCGAACCCACAGTCTTCTGATGCGGGGGCAACTCCCTAACCACTGGGCCACTGCCTGAGATTCAAACCTGTGAGTCTTGAGATCTCTTGGTCTTTAGGCAAGCATCCTACCACTAGACCACCACCCCCCCACATGCGTTATAACAGATGCTGATAAATATACAGATGCTTATGTCCTCATTTTTACTTTTTTCAGCCCAAATATATGGATCGGCCCCCTACATTTTCAGAACAGACTCCTAACTTCAGTTTGAATGCATTTGAAGCAAATTATTTTCATTTTCCGTTTAAACGGTTTCCCCATTACTCAATTAAAGTCTGCCCATTCTTTACTTAAGGGGAGTTCACCACTATTTTCGTCCCTGTGAGTGCTGGGACAGGCTCCAACATTAGCAGACAGTTAGTTAGGGGTGTGTGGGCAGAGGTGGTCTAGTGGTTAGGGAGTGGGCTGCATGATTGTAAGGTCATAGGTTCAAATCCCAGACACGTAGGCTGACCTGAGATACCCTTGAGCAAGGGGCCGTCCCATCACTGTTCCCCAGGCACTGGACATAGTTGCCCCCCTGCTGCAGTGTCTGTGGTTAAAAGCAGAGGATGCATCTCATTGGATTGGCAAATAGTCGCTTTACCTTGTAGCTACTTGTACTGGTAATTTATTTGGCCATGCAGTAGGCCAAATCCTGTAACTATGTCAACATTTATGGCATTTGCAGGAACCCTGCGCCTGCTTTCTTCCTAATGCTGGTATAAAGTAGTGAATCTCTCTTTAAGAAAGTGGTCTTACCTCAATCCATGTCTGTGTCCAAATAAATCAAATACACTTATCCTCTTTTCCAGGTAGTGGATTCAAGTTAATCACCTCTATCAATATATTAATATATTTAGGTGTCCATGATGTACAGATCAGGTGAAATCAAGGCAAGCAGAGATGAGGGGATGCTTTTTTTAACGATTCATACAAAGTTTTTTTGGAGTGATGACTCTAGTACTGCCCCCTAGCCATTGAAATACTTTCTTTTCCTTAATGGTAAGGATCCAATATGGCTGAGGGGATATAAAATCCACAGGCTTACTCAATTCCCAAGTTCAATTTCAGTACTGCTCCAAGTGCCAGACCCAGGCAGACAGACTCTGGGGGACTGGTGAGGAGAGGATTATTTCATCAGTCAGGAGGCACTGATAAGTAATTTGCAATGTCATCTGAGTGAGAGCGGCCCGCAGGGTCTGGCACGTGCATGCATAATTGTATACGGAACTGGTTATTTTATATTTGTTGCATTAAAATCCAACCAAAGTGCGGTTAAGAGGCGAAAGGCGCCTCCACTGGCCCAGACGCTGCAGTCGGCATTAAGGCAGCGCTTTGTTCTTGCCTAATTCCTCATTGCAAAAGAGCATCTCTGATAACTTTGACTTGAAGGGATGAGTTTAAAATAAGAGGCTATTACTTCCAGGCTATTACCCAAGCGTCTGATGCAGCTCAGCTGCATTACAAAACCGCATCATTCATCTGGGGCTTTTGATGCTCGGGCCTTTAAGATGATACTATCGTGGCGAACGTCAACACTGGCACTGATGAAGGAGCAGAAAAACCAAACGAAGGTCATTAATTGTGCCACATCTTAAGGCACAATTCATCTTCCTGGGCCAGAAGTGCGTATGAATATGCAAACGAAAGACGTGCACAAGCCTGCGCTTGGAAGCATGCCAAGCTGTTTAAGACACCACTTGGCTTTTTATGAGGTTTCAGATTATGGAAGAAACACAGAGGTTAAACTGTTATCATGTTTCTCTAAAAACTGCTCTGCTGAGCATGTGCTCCACTACTCCTAAAATTGAGATGTGAAGTGATTCAGACGTGGTCTGATGTGAAATGTTATTTCTTTACAGTGGTGGTGAATGGAACCAAATGTCTCCGAGACAAATATAGCCATTTTATGTCCACTCCAAACCCACCGGTGGACCTACACATGTTTTATATGAAAAGATAATGACAAAATAGAAGAAAATCCAAAAAAAAATGTTTTTTTGTGGGGACTACTTTACCTCACAACCCCCACACGTATCCTTCCACCACTAATAGGTTTTAAAAATATGTTTTAGGGCAAAACCTCTGCATCTGGCTGCATCTTCAGAATCATTTTATGTATTAACATCCAGCGAGGGAGTCAATAAAAGCTTCAGACATCAGGTTCCAGTCAATGTTCCATTCACTGGATTGCTAAAAAGTCTGGTTTCTCTAGAACTTCACACCAAACTTCTCATGAACACATCATAGTATTAATTATAGTAATGTACATTTGAGAAAGTGATTAGTCCTTTATTCATTCTATTCATTCTGTTTGGCCGATGCGGATCATCCGTCTCCATCTCTTCCTGTCCTCTGTCCATCTTCCTATTTCAATCCCTGCACCTGCATCTTCTCTCTCACAAGTCTCTCCATAAGCCTCCTCTTTGTTCTTCCTCTCCACCAATTTCCTGCCAGCTCCATCTTCAACCTCCTTCTCGTTCTCCTCGTCTTTCCTCTGGACACGTCCAAATCGGCGCTTCCTTTGTCTCCAAGGCTGTGGCCATTCTATAAACGTTGGTATTAGAATAAATACAAACAAGCAGATGTGAGTGTCTACTATTCCCAAAGCCCTCTTGGAAGAAATCCAGCTCCCACCCAATCAAATAAGTCCTTCATTAAATTAAATCAGTTGCCAGACCTGTGAACGTCGAGCTGTCACGCTTTACTGAAGAAATGGCTTGTTGTTTGTCTGAACTTACAGCTGCGTGCAAAAGTATGAACACCCTCCATTAAATTCGCATCTCTCTTGCACATTTTCTGGCTACAGTCTCAACAATGGAAGGTGAAGCTACAGGGGTTTCCGATAAAGTGGCCAGATATTAATCAGTAGCTCTCTCAGTGAAATCTCACATCCAATCTGATTAATCCAGTATCTCTAAAATTGCACAAAGCAGAAATATAACCTTTCAAACAGACAAAGCTGCTGCTGAACACTCGCTGCAGCTCTACAGCTTCGTTAAGCCAAAACCTCAAAATAGAAGTTCAGCAGAGCAGCTGGAGCTTAGCATTCAAACTCAGAGTGACATTAGATCTGCACGTCTGGGCTTTTTAATATGCTTGTTTGTCCAGGATTATTTGAATTTGCAGAAGAAACGCTCTTAATCCTGCATGATTTTGCTTCAGGAAGGCTAAGACAGCGAGAAGGTTATGGGTGCAGTTCTCAGGCGCTCTGATTTTCATTATCTGATGGTAGTAAAGGCACCAAAACTGTTGGAGATTGGAGATGCTGGTGTGTCTGACCTGGGAACTGCCCCCTTATGAATGCGAGGATGGTCTACAGAAAACCTTGATCGTGATATCTGGATGGAGGAAAGGAAACATTCTTCCTTTATTTCACATTTCTCCAATTTTTCTCCGAGGGCCACTCGCTGTTTTCTTTTGTAACCTGTACCACTTCAAACTCTTTATCTCAAACAGGCTTTTCCAGGTACTGCGCCTTCAAGGCTGATATATTTGGAGTGGTGGTGGTCTAGTGGTAGGATACTAGCCTATGGACCAAAAGGTCGCAGGTTTGAATCCCACCTCCAGCCCAACCTCCATTGGGTTCCTGAGCAAGACTCTAAAACCTGAGCTGATGCAGAGAGTCGCTCTGGATAAGAACGTCGGCTAAACACTCGAATTTCCCATTCGTGGGATAATAAAGGATTATTAAATTCTAAAATGCTGTAAATATTAGGACTGGGTGATATGGCAACATATAATATCATACTTTATATGTTAAATTAGATGAATCAGGTAAGTTTGAATGGGAAAAAAGAGACAGTAACACCAATATATACATAAATATATATACAAAACATAAATACAATATTTTCCATTCACATTTTCCTCACTGTACTGGTCTGAATCCAGTTAAAATTGCCAATAATAATAAATATCATCATAACGCCCCACCCTATGTATATTAGTCTCTGTAAATTATCAGCCGAATGAATGAAAACGTCAGAATGAATGGGCAGGGAGCTGGAAGATGAATATACATTCACATTATTTAGCAGACGCTCTGATCCAGCACGACTTCCAATTCCTGGGAACAGGGACCGTCCCCCCAGGAGACACTCAGGGTTCAGGGTTTTGCTCAAGAACCCAACGATGGTAGTGCTGGAGGACCTGTGACCTCTTGGTCCATAGACGAGTATCCTACTACTAGACCACCAGCACCCATATGAATATTTAGTTATAGATATATATCCAGGTAAATAAACTGTTTTTATTTGACGTCATAAAAATGATGCGACTCTGTGGAACAGGAAGACAAATTTGCCAGTAATTAAAAAAAAGTGAATTTAACACCCTTCAAAAAATAATATTATTTTATCAACCTTATTTCAAACTGTCCTCTGCGGTCACGATGTCTGGATATTTTGATGGACACTGGTGGAATTCAGTGTATGGAAACCTGGGATTTTTATGTATCAGTGTCCCTGAGCCAAGAGTAGTCCCCTGTCCCAAAAATACCCAGCCAAGAGTGTCTCTGTGGTCAGAGGTGGTTCATATATCAGCGAGGTGGAGCTTCACCATAAGGGTTTCTAACAAAGTGGCCAACATAGTACATTCTTATTCATTGGGGCACAGATGCAAGTGTCAGCTCACAACATGGCCCCAATTTCTCAGACGGATCGGGGCTCTAAAAGCATGAAATGAGATAAAGAGAACCTTCTCCGCGGCTGATTGACCTTTACATCCATTTCGGGTTTATTTTAAAACAAATGAACTACATTCAGGCACGTCCAGGGCACCCCCACCCTCTATATTCTGCTTATTGATTGCCATTAATTGGCTCCATTGGTTAGAGTTGATCCCCGATTGGAGCGCGAGACAGAACATGAATCACTAGACAGCAGTTTGCTTTGTAATCCTGCTCATATAATACTGGTCAGTATAATACAGTACTACGAAGAGATATTCACATGGAGAACTATGGCTGATTAGCAAACACACATCCTGCAAGCCAGTGAGGAGACGTGCACTCCCATGCATGGCAGCCGGGCTCGGCACCGGACAGGAGACAGGCAGGGTTTGCTATTACACCCGAAAGTGTCCGTCGCCATGGTATCCATGATGCTTAGTCCCGTCAGTGCTGCAAAAACCCGCTCTTCTCAAGCCCCTATCCATTCAGCATCTCCGTATATGGAAGAGAAGGTTTGTCCACCCCTGGTCAGATTCTCTACAGCGGTCGTCGCCGAGCCTGGTCTAGAGATGTAGGTTCGAGCAGAACTCCTAACCTAATGCATTAATACGTTCTTTCAGACGCATGAACTTGAGACAGGAAAAGGTGGTCAAAATTTACAGAATGATCTTCAGGAGGAGGATCAGTGACCACTTCCACTATATATTCCTGGATATATTAATGCATAATTACTCTTTTCCGCTGCACTGAGGAGAAAAATGCAACATAAAATGTCGCCTGTGCAGAAGTGATCATACCTTTTATGTATTCTATGTATTATATGAAAAAAATCTCCAAAAATGAACAAATAGCACTAAAATTTGCAGAATCGTGATACATATATGCATATGAGCACATGGGGCAGTGGTGGTCTAGTGTTTGTGGATCAGAAGGTCGTGGGTTTTGAATACCAGACCAGTAGGTTGCCCTGAGGTACCCTTGAGCAAGGTACCATCCCCTTCACTGCTCCCCAGGTGCTTTAAATAGCTGCCCCCTGCTGCACGGTGTGTGTGGGTGAAAAGAAGAAGATGCCTTTCGCTGTGTTTCATGGTGTGCTGTCCTCACAATGACATATTGTCATTGTATATGTATATATAATCGTACATGTACATGTATATAAATATATACAAAGCCCTGCAAAAGTCTTGATCCGCCCCTCATTTTGCTCAGTTTTATCAATTTGTACGTCAGTTCTCCAGATCTTCCAGATCTTCTGGCGCATGTTGTTGTCTCTCATTTTCAGTTCGGTCTCTGTTCCTGAGCAGTTTGATAGTTCTGTGTTGGTTAATCCACACAGTGATCTCCGTCTGAACCTTCAAGCAGAACAAAGCGTCTAACTGAAGACATGAAGCAGTGAAGAAACAGGTGCAGATGATTCCAGATGATAAGGTGATTCGTTTACTGCTAGCTGTAACCCCTTTACCTAGAACTTATCTTTAGGCATTTTCCAGCCTGGAGCAGCAAAACTTTAATTTCCACTTTTTTCACTTAATCTACTCAATGCAAAAGATATGGTGGTTTGAAAAACTGTTTTTGCACCAACAGGGTGACATTCTGGCAAAATATAAAGGAATGAGTGGTGGATCAAGACTTTAGCACAGACCTGCATATAAACGTGTAATTATTTGTCTACATGTCATTTGACCAAGGGTGTTCAAACTTTTGCAGCTCCTCATCACTCTCGGCCCAGGTTTTTAGCCCTGGCTTTGCAGTCACTGTGTCTCACATTTATCATCATATCACAGTGAAGAAACTGACTACGCCATTTCCAGACTTGCTCCGACAGTGAGGGGTGTCCACACAGGTTCTCCCAAAACACTGGCTCTCCGACGCAACGTTTGAACCCCGCTGCATTCTAGACTTTCCCACCAACCGCGACACTCTGCTTCTATGGTTCATTTTAGTCCTTCAAAACACAACATGAGACCTCCTTCAGTGGCATCTGCCTCAGGCTGCAACGTCCTAGGTCTGCCTCAACGCCATCGTCCTCGACCCATTCCCTGCTCAGAGCGTCCGCCCGCCGTTCTCAGTGGCCTCGGCCAGGCTGCTGAGCGCCGTCTCCTCACTCCTGGATGGCGCTGGGGGCTGGCTCTTCTGCACGCTCCTCTTGGTGGCTCGCGACAGCCTTCGTCGGAAGGTGTCGCCGGCCAGAAAGTAGAGCACAGGGTCCACGCAGCTGTTGAGGCTGGCCAGGCCGCGGGTGATCTGGTAGGTGGCGTAGACGCGGTCGTTGAAGGCGCACGCATCCGGGCTCTGGAAGTAGAGCCGCGCCCTCAGGTTGAGGTTCTTCATGACGTGGAAGGGCAGGTAGGAGACGGCGAAGACGGCCAGCACGATGACCACCAGGCGTGCCGACTTGCGGCGCAGCGGGCCGCTCACTTCCATGCCGCCGGAGGCCAGGGCACGCACCATGAAGCCGTAGCACACCAGGATGACGGCGAAGGGCACGCAGAAGCCCAGCACGGTGGTGCACATGCTGTACACGAAGTAGCCCTTCAGCTCTTCCTCGCTGGTCGTGTCGTAGCACGTGGTGCCCCCGTCGCGCTTGCGGCCGGTGCGCGAGTAATAAAGGATGGGCGCCACCCCCAGGGCCACCGCGAGCCAAACGAGGGCGCTCGTGCGCACCGCGCGCCGCTTCTCCAGGCGCCCGAGCGAGCGCAGCGGGTGCACGACGCCCGTGTAGCGGTGCGCGCTGATGCACGCCAGGAACAAGATGCTGCCGTACAGGTTGAGGTGGAAGACGAAGCGCTGCAGGCGGCACGCCGCGTCGCCGAACACCCAGTCCGTCTTGTTGAAGTAGTAGAAGACGAGGAAGGGCAGCGACAGCACGTAGCACAGGTCGGCCAGCGCCAGGTTGAACATGTACACCGAGATGCTGCTCCACGGGCGCAGGTGGCGCGCGAACATCCACATGGCCACACCGTTGCCAAGCAGCCCCGTCACGAACACCACGATGTACACGGTGGGCAGGTAGTAGAACTGGAAGCCCGTCTTGGTGAGCGAGCAGCCGCGCGTGCCGTTCCACACCTGCGACGTCGCGTTCGCCGACAGCTCGGTAGCCATGGTGAACGCGGGGGGGCAGTTCCACAGATCAAAGGCGCACTGGGGCACTCCACGTTCGCTTTCGGTTCCAGACGAGAGATCAAAGCGCAAAAGGGAGGCGTGGTATCCCGCGAGTTGACTGAGTGCGAGGCCACGCCCACTGCGCTGGGATTGGCTAGGTGCAGGTGAAGTGGGCTGTGCAGCAACAAATCTGCCCCCACCCACTCCCCCAAAAAAAAAAAAAAAATGTTTATAAAAGTGATCACATGCTGACGGTGCACATGTTGGCAGATTTAATCTTGGTTTTAGTCTTCAGACGAGATGGCGTTGTAGTTTTAGTCCCAGCTGAGTCATTTCTGTCCTTCATGGATTTAGTCACGACTACTCGGGCTTCATGGTGAAGGGGTGATGCGGAGCAAAGCGCGAAAGAGGGGTGGACTGTTAGGGGTTGACGAAACGTGAAGCCACGCCCCTTTTGCTGGGATTGGCTCTTTGTTGGTGAAGTGGGCCGTGCAACATCGTGACACCACCCACCCCAATAAAAGCTTTAAAAAGTGACAGGTATAATCATAGTTTTAATACTTTTAGTCCCATTTATTCATTTCTATCCTTTATAGTTTTTGTCCAGTTGGTTGCCATGGTGAAGTTTGATTGGGGTCCAGAGATCAAAGGCGAGGGCGCGTGCCAGGGGAGCCACCCTGGTGCGCTTGTCTGTGGGTGGGTGTGTGTCCACCTTTGACCCTCCCAGATTAAGCCTTACTTTAGGTCTTATGCTTATTATGCTAATTAGTTTTAGTCCCCCTTTTTTCATTTTAGTTTTTGTCCTAGTTTTGTTCCAAAGTAGTTACATTCTATTCACACTTAAGATGTTTCATCCAAAAACACTCTTGAGTCTAAACTAAGCTTAAGACAATATTTTGAATTTCTAATATTTTGTAAATCTTGAAAGACTTCCGTTGTCTTTTCTAAAAACTGATTGGATTAGAAAGAGATGCACCACATCTGAATGACCTATGATATAAATACAACATGGATAATGAATCATGAAAGGGAGCACATTTTAATCAGGAAACAAATGCCCAGAAATCCTCGGATAATTAACAGCTGCAGTGGGCTGGTTTCGACTTTCTGCGCCACCAGATCTGAACGACTCATTTCTGATCCTCACTGAAACTGTCGTTGCTGCTTTCCACACCGACACTGGGAGCACTGGGCAGAGTGGCACGTCATTCGTTTACTGTTTATTTCTGTTTTAATCTCTATATTTTAGATGTATTTGTCCTCTCAGCGTCGTGCAAGAACGTTACAAATTTAACCGTCCTGTACTTACTGTACAATGAAGATATCCTGTTCTGTTCTAGACTGTTCTTTTCTAAATTGTTCTGTTCTGGTCTAAACTGTTCTGTTCTTTTCGATTCTATTCTATTTTGTTCTGTTCTGTTCTACACTGTTCTGTTCTGTTCTATCCTGTTCTGTTCTGTTCTGTTCTATTCTATTCTATTCTGTTCATTCCTGTTCTGTTTTGTTCTATTCTGTTCTGTTCATTTCTGTTCCATTCTGTTCTTTACTGTTCTGTTCTTTACTGTTCTGTTCTATCCTGTTCTGTTCTTTACTGTTCTGTTCTGTTCATTGCTGTTCTGTTAATTTCTGTTCTGTTCTATTCTGTCTATTTCTGTTCTATCCTGTTCTGTTCTTTACTGTTCTGTTCTATACTGTTCTGTTCTGTTTATTTCTATTCTAGACTGTTTTGTTCTGTTCTGTTCTGTTCTTCTCTATTCTGTTCTATGTTGTTCTGTTCTGTTCTGTTCTATTCTATTCTACTTTGTTCTGTTCTGTTCATTTCTGTTCTATCCTGTTCTGTTCTGTTCTATCCTGTACTACACTGTTCTGTTCTGGTCTATTCTATTCTATTCTATTCTATTCTATTCTATTCTGTTCTGTTCTGTTCTGTTCTGTTCTGTTCTGTTCTGTTCTATCCTGTTCTGTACTGTTCTGTTCTGTTATGTTCTATTCAGTTAATTTCTGTTCATTTCTGTTCTATACTGCTCTGTTCTGTTCTATACGGTTCTGTTTTGGTCTATCCTATCCTATTCTATTCCATTCTATTTTGTTCTGTTCTGTTCTGTTCTGTTCTCCTCTGTTCTGTTCTATATAGTTTTGTTCTGGTCTGTTCTGTTCTGTTCTGTTCTATACTGTTCTGTTCTGGTCTATCCTATTCTATTCTATTCTATTCTGTTCTGTTCTGTTCTATACGGTTCTGTTCTGGTCTGTTCTGTTCTGTTCTGTTCTATATGGTTCTGTTCTGGTCTAACCTTTTCTATTCTGTTCTGTTCTGTTCTGTTCTGTTCTGTTCTGTTCTAAATGGTTCTGTTCTGTTCTGTTCTGTTTTGTTCTGTTCTGTTCTATATGGTTCTGTTCTGGCCTGTTCTGTTCTGTTCTATGCGGTTCTGTTCTGCTCTTTCCTATTCTATCCTATTCTATTCTATTCTATTCTGATTTGTTCTATACTGTTCTGTCCTGTTCTGTTCTGTCTTGTTCTGTTCTATACTGTTCTATACTGTTCTATACTGTTCTATGGAGGTAATTTGATTGCATTCAGTTAAAGGCAAGGGGTGGTTATGTTAACTTAGCTTGTTTACGCTCATTACACCAACAGTGTAAATTATTAGACCTCAGAACCAGTCCGTTTCTCATGTTTTTAGTATTTTTAATATTTCATTGAAATAATATATATATATTTTTTTTTCCCCAAATCCAAGGTTCAAACCGAATCCGTGGCCCTTACAGAATAATAAATATAACAATTATGGCTACTTTCCTTCCTTTCACATACTAGAAGAGTCCTGATAAATGAGGGTGGGGCTTAACAGAATGGAAAAAAATATATAAAAAAAAGGTGGTGGGAGGTGGTGCCCGTCTGGTTGCCAGTTTCATTCCCCACCTCCCCTACAGACTCCTCCGCCTTGTGCTGCTCATTTAAAATCTGTTTATTCTTTTATTCCTGCTCAGAATGTGGAGCCTGAGTGGAAAAATATCCTTCGCCTGTGAAGAGCGATACAGAATCACATTTCAAGCCTGATTGCGGAATGTAGTCCGTCTGTCTGTTCCGGCCTGTCTGCTTTCTCTCTCTCCTTTCTCTTTCGCCGTTTCTCTCATGCACACAACCCCTCGGACATCTTTCTCTTTCTTAGGTGCATCCATTCACCTGCCCTGCATTGTTGCCAGACTTTTTCTTTCGGGGAAGAATGTCAAACTGCCGTTTTGACGCTCGCCCATATATCACTGGCATCAGGCAGCGATGCTTATTTTAGCAAACGAGGCCGCAGTGTTTTCCTCCATTAATCTCGCCGACGTGTTCTTTCGCTTCACATCTCCCTCTCTTTTGGTTTATCACCTGACCTGCTCTTCTTCTACCCTGAGAAATCCAAGTCGCCCCAGCTCTGCTTCTGCATGACCTCTGCACTTTCATTTCTTGCCGCCGGGTCCAGATCTCCTGTTTGCAAGTGTGTTTAGTCTGAATGCTGAGCGAAGGCAACAGGAAATGGCCTCGAGGAGAACATATCTGGCACCAAGTCTGATGTCTGAGCCAAGCCCTTCAGATCTGAATGCTGGTAGAGCGGCGATGGACGACAAGGGAGTTGTTCCTCCAGCCCTGCTGGAGGTGGATTAGTAGAAAATGATCTCAAAGTAACTTGTAAAAGGCAGTTTCTCATCCCGTTCCAACAGTGAGCCTGGAACGAAAATCATACTCCGGGTGTTCACGTCAAGGACGCTCAATCACACTCTCACCAAGGTCTGTGCTGGAACAATGTCAGCAAGTGTGTTTTGTCTTCTGGCCACCGAAAAGAGTTGTTATCCATTAGCAGGCTTTGATATCTGATTAGCATTTGGCTTTTTCTTTGTTAAAAAATGCCGTATTCTGGATTAAAACACTCCACAATTATTACTTTCAGACTGGATTAACTACACACTGATTTGTCTTAATGGTTTAAAATCATAAGCACAGTTATAACCATCAGACTTTATAAACCACACACTGCCGATTCATAGTGAAAGTGACTTTGTCATTGTGAAACAGCTAGTAGTGAAGCACGACCAAATGCACCTTATGTATTTAACCCACACACATCGTGCAGCAGTGGGCAGCCATACCCAGCACTGGGGAGCAGTGACAGGGACAGTACCTTGATCAAGGGTACCTCGGGGCAACCTATTGGTCTGCGATTTGAACCCACGACCTTCCAATCTTGGGACCCAGGCCCTAAACATCACTCCACGATTTTCACTGCCAAACAGTAAAAACTACACTCTGCAGATTCATACTGGATTAAAATGCAGAGCTGTTACTGTCATACTGTCTATTCTACACTCTGCAAATTCATACCGGATTGAAACACTCCGCAGTTGTTACTGTCAGACTGCTCAAACTTACTACACACTACACACACTACACTTACTACACACTACTACACATTTATTACTGCCAGACAAAAAAAACTGCATAATGCAGATTCATACTGGATTATGGATCCAGAATAACTATTGTCATGCTGTCCAATCTTCACGCTGCAGATTCATACTGTATTAAAGGCACTCCAGAAATATTCATCAGCCTGTGAACGCTACATTCTGCAGATTCATACTGGGTTAAAATTATTGCACAGGTTTTATGGCCAGCCTGTTAAAGGAACCCACCATAGATTCATACTGGATTAGAGTCACCCTTCAACAATGGTCAGTTTCTGACCACAGATCAGCTTTACTGTGAAGGGAGCCTCTAAAGAACACCCAGTGGAACCGAAAGTAGGTTTCATATAAAGTGTAACACATTTGTGAGCTGCAGGGCCAAAAGTAGAGAGATTTATAGGGACGGAGAAAGAGACAGATGCACCGAGTGGAGGATACAGATTAGGGGACCTGCAGAGTTCTGTAGAGTTTGGCGATTATTCTGCTCTAACCTTGAAAACCTCATTATCTTATGAGCCGGTTTAGATGTGTGTGCAGGAACAAGGGAGTCTGTTTGCTGGACTGCAGCCTTCCAGGCAGAGGAAAGGTTGGTCTACGTAAATAGAAAGTGAGATACTGAAAATTGTCTGGGTGTGGAAGCAGGGAAATCAAAACCAAGCACAGGCAGCACTCTGGCACCAAACGTAGAGAGTGAGACTAGTCCAGACTCCCCCTGGTCCACAGCAGGAAATTAGCCATTGCCACTGGTGCGTTCAAGAAGTTTATTTACGTACCAATAAAGTAGAAATGCGTTGATGCAAAAAGGAGAAAGGTTTGTTCTGATGCAATAAAATGAATAGATTCCTCACACGAGGAATCTTTTTCATCATAATGTTCATCTAAATGTTCCACCACTGGCCTCTGTCATGGCTCCCGAGGCAGCAATGTCATCTTTCAACCATTTTATTTCCACTAAACACTTAAGTTTGTAAACTGAGAGGTAAAGTATATTGACTAGTGATAAAAAAAGGCCTTTCTTATTATTTTGGAGGACATACTCTCCACCCCCGTCTGGAGCGTCTTACTGACAGTAGAATATGTAGAAAACATTTGAAAAAAGTACATATTGTGGACAACACAGTGGCTCAGGGAATCCTAAAACTCCACCTCAACCCCTCCAAGTGTTGGGGCTACATGGTCCTTTCTGAAAGGCCTGCTCCAAACAGCCTCATGAGAAAATTCCCAGAATACTCCATTAATCACCAGCAGTGAAATCAAATGTGTGTATTTGCTCTATTAATAAAAAATAATATTATGTTTACTATATTGTGGTTGGCGAGGTTGCAATCGAGTTGCAGTTGTGCTAACACTGGACTATTGCACTTTCCTGACCATTGCATGACCTTTCCCAGACACGATGATCAAATGTGGGACCAGTGTGGGAAAAAAAAATCAGCCTAATCTGGAGTTTCAGCATTAAGAAGAGACAGTTTATTCATCACAGCTGGACGCTGTGTTTTTCCAGCGGCGGCCTAGGGGTTAGGGAGTTGCCCCGGATCAGAAGATTGTGGGTTCGATTCCCTCACCAGTAGGTTGCCCTGAGGTACCCTTGAGCATGGTACCATCCCCGTCACTGCTCCCCGGGTGCGTTCAGTAGCTGCACGTATGTGTATGGGTGAAACGCAGACGTTGAATTTTGTTGTGTTGTGCTGCGTTTCACAATGACGAGGGGTGTCACTTTCACTTTCACTTTGTAATTTAGCTCTTTTTTGGGACCAGTTGTTCCTCGGTTGATGGTAAACATAAACATTATGGGCACATTTGGTTTGTTCCAGGTAGAGTCTCAAGGAGCGAGAAGTGATCTTGTTTCTTGTACAGCCATGGGATGCATTCATTTTCTGAGCCGCTTGTCCCGATTAGCAGTGCTGGAGTCTATCGGAGCTCTCATGGCGAAAGGCGCGGAAGCCCTGGACAGGTCACCAGTCCATTGCAAGACAGACACACAGACAAACACACCCACATTCACACCTACAGGACAATTTAGCATCTCAGAAAAAAAGGTTTGTCACATTCTTATTTTCGTTGCCATGACAGCAAGCTTCTGTGACAAGGAGAATTTTACTGCATCAGGCTGCAAGGTTTTAGAAAAAGCCCACTCAGCGTTCAGCATCAGCAGTAAACAAATCACTGGATCATCTGGACCTGTTTCTTCACTGCTTCATGTCTTAAGTTAGACGCTTTGTTCTGCTTGAAGGTTCAGACGTAGATCACTGTGTGGATTAACCAACACAGAACTATCAAACTGCTCAGGTACAGAGACTGGACTGAAAAAATGAGAGACAACAACACTGTCCTTCAGGAAGATCTGGAGGAGCTGCTCCAGGTACAGAGACTGGACTGAACATGAGAGACAACAACACTTGTCCTTCAGGAAGAGTCTGGAGAACTGCTCAGAGTACAGAGACTGGACTGAAAATGAGAGAGACAACAACACTGTCCTTCAGAAGATCTGGAAGACAACTCAGGTAGAGACTGGACTGAACATGAGAGACAACAACACTGTCCTTCAGGAAGATCTGGAGAACTGCTCAGGTACAAGTGGACTGAACATGAGAACAACAACACTGTCCTTCAGGAAGATCTGGAGAGCTTCTTTCGAGGTACAGAATTGGACTGAACATGAGGGGAACAACAACACTGTCCTTCAGGAAGATCTGGAGAACTGCTCAGGTACAGAGACTGGACTGAACATGAGAGACAACAACACTGTCAGCTTCAGGAAGAGATCTGGAGAACTGCTCAGGTACAGAGACTGGATTGAAAATGAGAGACAACAACACTGTCCTTCAGTATTAGTAGCCTGGCTCTTTGGGAGCAAAATATAAAGCAACGAAGGATAGCTCAACATTTCAAAAATATAACCAACAGCCAATAAACTAATGAATCTGTCCAGGTTTTCATGACAGCATATGATTTTCTGTGTGTGTGTGTGTGTGTGTGTGTGTGTGTGTGTGTGTGTGTGCGTGTGTGTGTGTGTGTGTGTTTGTGTGTCCACCCATGTGAGACTCCCAAAGGTCCACATCTGTGAGGCTGGAGAAGAGGAGAAGGAGGGAGGGAAGTGAGTTTGTGAAACAAGACAAATAAAGCTGCACCTGTCGCAGCACCATTTATGACTCCCTGCAGAAAAAGAGAGTTCCTCACATGACTTCATCCAACAACATCTGAAAGTTCCTCATGAATCCCCCATATATTTGGTAAAAGTACAAGTACAGACATGTGTTTTCAGGAATAGATCTCCAGGTTTCTCCAGGATATTCCTAGGATGTTGGCTGCTTTTTGTTTTATTCTCTTTCAGGTTAGCCAAACTGGTCAGGTACAGGAACTAAACTAAAAATGAGAGCCAAGAACATTGTCTTTCTGGGCCCCTGGAGAACTACAAGAAACCCCAAGAAAGTCTGGTACCCCAAGGCAACCTACTGATCTGGGATTGAAACCACAACCTGCTGATCTTCAGGCCTGTTTCTAAACACTAGGAATCATTTTGGATGTCTCAAACCTAGATTACCAAGCTCTTGGATCTTCTTTTCCAACCTGATGGCACTTCAGGGCAGCATTAGCTAACAGGCAAAGTGGGAGTTAAAATGAATTATTGGAAGTACAAGTCCATCCTTTCATTGCTAGCAAGTCAACTTCTTGCAAGGGACATGTCCCAGTTTTGCATTTTCCTTTTCCTTTTCCTTTATTTAAGACATTTTAAGGCCTTTCTTTCTCTCTTACTCAGCATCACATTTTGTCTAGTTCCATTTCCCTCTTTCTGTCTCTCGATGCGTCCTCGGACATTTCTCTATCTGACAGTATCGATTCCTTATATCTGCTCTCAGGCGCTTATCATCCGTCTCTTCTCGTTCGCTAGCCTCGGCCTCCCTGCCTAAATCACTGCGGTTCGTCGGTCTGCAGTCCTCTGAATATTGATGTTCTGCATCATACAGATGTTGATAGGAGGCTACGAAGTGCAGTTTTAGGCAAAGTTTCTTTTTATTTAAACAGCTGCAACAATACAGAGACACTGAAGTAACAGCATGAGTCCACCTTCATGGACTTATGTCTTATGTTGTCTTATGTCTTATGTCCTATGTTGTGTCTGATGTCCTATGTGTAGCACCAGGGTCCTGGAGGAACTTTATTTCATTTCACTATTGACTTGACTTTCCCATCCGTTCATTCAAGCATGTGTGGATCAGTTGGTCACTTCTCTGCGATTGGAATAATAAAGAGTCTACTGGGTGACAAGGAACAACACAGAAAAATAAGGGAATAAGCAAAACTACAGGAGCTTTTGAGGCCCATTGTGTTAATGGGGCCACTGGGACGGAGGTTTTCATACCAGGAAATGAGTTGCAGGCTATTTTTCACCTCCCTGACAAATGCCTCTAAACAGCAAAAGGCATCGCCCGTTTCTCATTGTGGGCTCTCATTATTCGAAGCACTTGTGTGTGTGCCGTGAAACTGAGGTGTACAAAACTGTGTGTTTGAGAAAACGAAAGAAAGCTTTTATTGCCCACTAAGTATTGCGTGGTAGTTGCCCTCGGTGCAGCACTGAACTATATAGTTAAGCTAAATTTATGAAAAGACTGCCAACGGTAAACAACTAGCCCCAAGCCACAAAAACTGATGCTATCCCTTGCCCGAATACTCCCAGTTCCTCGTGGCCCACAGCCAGAACATGTGGATGGGTTTAAACCCAAACAAAGCAAAGAAAAATATGTTTATCAGCAGAACTGGAGACTGTGCGTTCATATCTTTTATGGTTCCTTAGCAAAAAACCTTACTTGTGATCCAGACTGCCTGCTCTGAAGTGTCCTGGGGTAAAATGAAGGATTTCTAGATGAGGGTTACAGTCCCTATGGTCCACTGAACCCCTTATAGTTTGTAGTTTGGCGTAACGCTGGCAGATTTGATCTGTACTTGAATGTGGTGGCGGAAACTTTAAAGGATCTTTGACAAATCTTTGAAGTAGTGGCCCCCTTAATATCCTCCTCAGTTGATCAGAAATAGAAAACTGAAATGTGGCACTTATGTAGAAATTCAGAACCTCCGCTTAGTACTTGGTTAAAGCACCTCTGGCAGCCGTGACAGCCTCAGGTGTTTTCAGGGGAAGATCCTGCAAGCTTGGCACACCTTTTCTTTTGGAAGTTTCTTCCATTCTTCTTGGCAGTATCGGTCACGCTCAGCCAGGGTCTTTCCTCCCTGATTTCTCAGTGTGTGGGCGGCCAGATCTAGAAAGACCGTCTTCCATTTGAGAACGCTGAGAGACACTCCAGTGGTGCAGAAATGTACTTTTAACCCTGTCTTCACCCAATCCTGTCCTTTCCAAAAGAACGGGAACAGCAAGACCAATTTGTTTTTAGAATGCTTTAGATCAGCAGTCCCCAACCTAGGATATGGTACCGTGCCGCACAGAAATACTGAAAAAAAAAAAAAAAAATTATATATATATATCAGAGCCGAAAAGATGTTTTTATTTAGAAAAAACACTCGCCTTGGTCTTGGTACATCAAAGATTAAACCCACAAAAAATGAACAAAAATTTGTAAAATTTAGTAAAAGCGTTTTTTAGCTGTTTCTATGCCAGTCTGTGAAAATATTATTTTACCTGAAACTGGTCCGTGGTGCAAAAAAGGGTGGGGAGCACTGTTCTAGATAACATCTGACCTTCAATAGCTGATTATGAGATAGTATGTGAAACGTGAAAGTGACTATTAGTCATTGTGAAACACAGCACACAGTGAAACACAATGAAATACACATACGTACAGCAGTGTATGCATCCAGCCACCAGGGAGCAGTGATGGGGATGGCATCTTGCTCAAGGGTACCTTAGGCAAACTTACTGGTCTTGGGATTCAAGTTCTTGACCTTCCAATCCTGGGGCCTAGTCCCTAAACACTAGACCACCACTGCTTGGACAATTTTTAATTTTCTTATATTGAGACATAATGAAAAATAATGAAGGTAGTGTCATGGCTTATGCCTGCATGGTTGCGTCTGGAAACAGGCTTCATTATCTTTCGATTATCCGATGATGACCGGAACCAGAGAAGGCAGCAACAATTTGGGGGGTGACTGGATAATATTCTTCATGCAGTTTTGCAAGGAAAGAACATCCAAGCAAATATTAAGTATCATACTTTACTTCATAACTTATTGTTCCATTGCTTTTGCTCACTTGAAAAACAGGGTGGGCAGATGCCAAGGCGCTGTTTAACATATAAGTTTATGTGGAGAACAGGAAATAAAATCAGAAAATGTTAACTTTCTCGTATTCATCTTTTGATCTCAGCTCCAGTTGTCTTCAGAGCAAAAACAAATACATTGACCTCACTGTTTAATTACATTTGGGAAGGAATGTGCATGCCATATAGTGTCAGAAACCACTTCAGCTCAGACTTTGTACAGTTTTATCACAAGTCACTGGCAGTTACAGCAAGTCCACGGTGAAAAACTGTGTCACAGGCAAAAATACCAAACCTCAAGGTTGTAAAAAATCCTTCGGTCGAAGGGAGTTCGGCTCAAACACTCCACTCAGACATGCTGACAAGAGGCTGGCAGGGACGAGAAATCTCAGCCTGACTGTCTGAACAACTGAGTGTTTAACCGAAGGGAGCCTGACTCCAATAAATAAACCAGTCTGATTGGAAAGCAGGAGCTGTCCAAGAATAAATCTATAACATTTGGGACATTTTTAGTGAATGTGTGAGTTTTGGGAGACACTTTTTGCAGTACGGTGCAAAACTCTATGCACCATTTTTGATATTTTGCTTCCAAAGCACCAGACCTCTGGTATTGTTGAGGAGCAGCTCTCCAGATCTTCCTGAAGGACAGCGTTGTTGTCTCTCATTTTCAGTCCAGTCCTCTGTACCTGAGCAGTTCTCAGATCTTCCTGAAGGACAGTGTTGTTGTCTCTCATTTTCAGTCAGTCTCTGTACCTGAAGTGAATCTCCCAGATCTTCTTCCTGAAGGACAGTGTTGTTGTCTCTCATTTTCAGTCCAGTCTCTGTACCTGAGCAGTTCTCCAGATCTTCCTGAAGGATAGCATTGTTGTCTCTAGTTTTCAGTCCAGTCTCTGTACCTGAGCAGATCCCCAGATCTTCTTGAAGGACAGTGTTGTTGTCTCTCATTTTTCAGTCCAGTCTCTGTACCTGAGCAGATCTCCAGATCTTCCTGAAGGACAGTGTTGTTGTCTCTCATTTTCAGTCAGTCTCTGTACCTGAGCAGATCTCCAGATCTTCCTGAAGGACAGTGTTGTCTCATTTTCAGTCCAGTCTCTGTACCTGAGCAGATCTCCAGATCTTCCTGAAGGACAGTGTTGTTGTCTCTCGTTTTCAGTCCAGTCTCTGTGCCTGAGCAGTTTGATAGTTCTGTGTTGGTTAATCCACACAGTGATCTACGTCTGAACCTTCAAGCAGAACAAAGCCATTTGAACCTCTTTATCTAGAACCTTGTATCTTCAGACACTTTGCAGCCTGTCGCTTGAAGAAGACGATTCTTTACTGGCATTCTGTCCAGACATTTTTGGCAGAATTGATCAAGTTGTATTGGCTTGTCAGTAACAGTAATGTCCATGTGCTGCAGCATTCGAGCGGATATAAAGCACTCAAAATCGAAACCTCTCTCTTTACCTCTTTGCATCAAACTGAATAACCATTAATCATTTATTTAAAAAATACATCCTTCTTGCCTTATGAGTCTGTTATGATAATCATAAGAGGATGTTTTATGTTGCTATTTTAATCTATCATATAAACAGATGACATGCTTTTACAGGAAAAAACATATCGATGATCATTATCTGAGTGTAGGTGGACCCATAGTGAAGCTACACATAATGGAAAGCCCTGCATTAAGGTACTGGGAATAATTGCATGCATTACAGAAGTCTATGCAGGAGAAATGCTGAGTCGGATAGGAAGTGCCCTAATGCATCCCTCTGTGGCCTCGTGGATCGATCTTCTCTGTCTCTTGCAGACCTGTACAAAAACGTTACCTGATTCCTATCACTGTAAGAGACTGTGGTGGACAATGATGTGAAAACTTTTGTGGATCTTTGTTTGATGCTTTGTTTGAGTTTTACTTGCAATAAAACATGGCCAGGTATAAACATCAAACTGACATCCGTGCCCACCATTATTCATTTCAGTTTAATTTGCATATTGTTCCAAAGCCATTTAGCTAAATTTGATTCACCAAAAGTGTGAGAATGGGATCCAAGAATGAAAAGATGAATCTCTCTAAGATGGTGAAGAGGAATATCAGAAAGGAAAAAGACTTTAAAGCCAAAGCTTTCTATGAGCATGAGGAAACACTGAGAGAACCCAAGCATCAAAGTGAAAAAATCCCCAAGACCAGGAAGAACAGCTACTGAGAAGGACAAGACGAAAGAGCTAAAGCTACCTGAGAACATGAGGAGAAAACCCAGAGAGGAACCATGATTCAAAATGAGAAATTCAACAATAGTAGGAAGAAGAATTTGTGAGGGAAAATCTAAAAAAGCAGATTCTTCATGTCAGAATCTGCTCTACCACCTGCATGTTTGTCAGTTTCATGTCAGAATCTGCTCTACCACCAGCATGTTCATGTCAGAATGTACTCTACCACCAGCATGTTCTCAGTTTCATGTCAGAATCTGCTCTACCACCAGCATGTTCATCAGTTTCATGTCAGAATCTGCTCTACCACCAGCATGTTCTCAGTTTCATGTCAGAATCTGCTCTACCACCAGCATGTTCATCAGTATCATGTCAGAATCTACTCTATACCACCAGCATGTTCATCAGTTTCAGGTCAGAATCTGCTCTACCACCAGCATGTTCATCAGTTTCAGGTCAGAATCTGCTCTACCACCAGCATGTTCATCAGTTTCAGTTCAGAATCTGCTCTACCACCAGCATGTTCATCCAGTTTCCAGTTCAGGAGTCTGCTCTACCACCAGCATGTTCATCAGTTTCCTGTCAGAATCTGCTCTACCACCAGCATATTCCGTCAGTTCATGTCAGAATCCTCTACCACCAGCATGTTCTTCAAGTTTCATGTCAGAGTCTACTCTATCACAGCATGTTCATCAGTTTCATGTCAGAATCTGCTCTACCACCAGCATGTTCATGTCAGAATGTACTCTACCACCAGCATGTTCTCAGTTTCTGTCGAATCTGCTCTACCACCTGCATGTTTGTCAGTTTCATGTCCAAGTCTGCTCTACCACCAGCATGTTCATGTCAGAATGTACTCTACCAGCAGCATGTTCTCAGTTTCATGTCAGAATCTGCTCTACCACCAGCATGTTCATCAGTTTCATGTCAGAATCTGCTCTACCGCAGCAGCATGTTCATCAGTTTCATGTCAGAATCTGCTCTACCACCAGCATGTTCATCAGTTTCAGGTCAGAATCTGCTCTACCACCAGCATGTTCATCAGTTTCATTTCAGAATCTGCTCTACCACCAGCATGTTCATCAGTTTCATGTCAGAATCTGCTCTACCACCAGCATGTTCATCAGTTTCATGTCAGAATCTGCTCTACCACCAGCATGTTCTTCAGTTTCATGTCAGAATCTACTCTATCACCAGCATGTTCATCAGTTTCATGTCAGAATCTACTCTACCACCAACATATTCATGTCTAGATATGCTCTACCAGCATGTTCTCAGTTTCATGTCAGAATCTGCTCTACCACCTGCATGTTTGTCAGTTTCATGTCAGAATCTGCTCTACCACCAGCATGTTCATGTCCAGATAACTCTACCACCAGCATGTTCTCAGTTTCATGTCAGAATCTGCTCTACCACCAGCATGTTCATCAGTTTCATGTCAGAATCTGCTCTACCACCAGCATGTTCTCAGTTTCATGTAGAATCACTCTACCACCAACATGTTCATCAGTTTCATGTCAGAATCTACTCTAACATGTTCATCAGTTTCAGGTCAGGAATCCTGCTCCTACCACCAGCATGTTCATCAGTTTCAGGTCCAGATCTGCACTACCAGCATGTTCATCAGTTTTCAGGTCAAGTCTGCTCTACCACTGCGTGTTCATCAGTTCAGTTCCAGAATCTGCTCTACACCAGCATGTTCATCAGTTTCATGTCAGAATCTGCTCTACCACCAGCATGTTCATCGGTTTCATGTCAGGAAGTCTAACTCCTACCACCAACATGTTCTTCAGTTTCATGTCAGAATCTACTCTATCACCAGCATGTTCATCAGTTTCATGTCAGAATCTACTCTATCTCACCAGCATGTTCATCAGTTTCAGGTCAGAATCTGCTCTACCACCAGCATGTTCATCAGTTTCAGGTCAGAATCTGCTCTACCACCGGCATGTTTGTCTTAAGTGTGATGCATTTTTCCTTGAAAAGAATGACTCACCTGTGAAATGAGAGGTGGGTTGTTGAATCCCCCCCTACAATATACACCCGCCCACACATTGTCCTTCAGGCGTGTGGAAAGGTGGGTATTTCTGTGGAAATGCAGAATTAAAATAAATACACTGCTTTTGTGCTGGCACTCCCACACCAGCTCTATATGTTGTGAAGATGGGGGAGTGAAAAGTCCCCTGCGTGTATCCGTGCGATGGTTTCGATAAAACAAAATATATCACGAGGATCACATCATATTGTGTATGAAATACTGGAGATTGAACTTTTCCTACCACTCAGGGCCCTCGGGTAAAGTCTTGCCTGAACATCTGTTCAGTGTTAGACTAGAAGATAAACAACTTCTTACAGAAAATGTCTTTTTCTGCATTCGCTGAGCAAACAAAGTCATTCATCATCAATTTGGTCTGAAGCTGATCAGACTCTGATTTCTTTACAGTGCTACCGAATGGAACCAGGCATCACAAGCATCACTTTAAGAACTGTCCACACCCAGTGAAGCTGAACGTGTCTCCTGACTGTTTCTATTGTATGATGATGAGGATGATGATGATAAAAAAGCTAATTCAGCTTTCTTTGTGGACTATTTTGCCTCACTGCACCTAACATGTGTCCCTCCACCATGAATAAAAGTTCAAAAATCGGAAAAAAAATCTTCAAAAGTGTTCAAAGATGATGTCTAAAGCAGCATCTTCATAACCTTTCACTGTAATATCTTCTTTTAATGGAGCTTTTAGAGGCATTAAGCACTCCTTTCAATACCTCTGTGCAAAAATTAAGCACAGTTCTCTCCACTGAACCATTGCACATCAAAGCTCTCGGATTACATGACATTATACCTCTGATTCTATATCGTTTAGGAATTATGTGGAAAATCAATGGAATTATCCTAAAAGCAAAGAAAATAAATCAATACAGATTTTCGTGATGTAAACGTTGCTTTGATATGGAACTATGGCAACAGGACACCACACTTCCTGACCAGTTACTTTCAGAGTTGATGTAAAGATAAATATTGAAAAATACAGCCTTCTTTTTAACCTTCATCTCTACTGTCTGCATCTTTACAATGGAAAGGCGCCTTTTGTAATTACCCCACGCGCCTGCATTACCAGTTTTACTAAAATGAGATATTTAAGATACATCAAAGATCAGGTCATCAGAAGACTTCAGTTCAAACGCCTCAGTTCTTCTTTATTGACTAATAATACAGCATTATTAGTCTTTAGAAACATCCTACATGTAAAAATAATATTAAAAAATAATATTTAATAATATTTTAAAGATAATTAATAGTAACATTTATTAGTATTCATTCATACTGGGGGATAAATGTACGTGAATAAGAAGAATGTCCTTTATGCCTTTTATTAGATGAGTAGGTGCTTGTTAAAACATATTAGTCATATTATTATTATTAAATATTATTATTATTAAAAGAAAGTAATAATATAAAAATAATAGTTTATATAAAAGTGTTATATAATACATATTATAAATTAAAAAAACATTGTGATGATATATTTTTGTAACCTATATTTAGTCATTTTTACATTATTTATAGTAACATGAAAAGGAAAGTAATTCAATAAAAAGAAAAGAAAAGAATGATGCTCTTGAAAGTCTTATTCGGTGAGTAGGTGCTTGTTGGACCAGTGCACTGGCAGCTCCTGCTGGTGTGTAAAACTGACTCACAGAGAGAGTAACTGGGGCGGACACAGCCACACACAAGTCCAGGCCATCTACCACACACACACATGCACACACACACACACACACACACACACTGCATGCATGCCACACCTTGCTGGGTTCGGCCTGAACTGGCCTCCGGTGTTCTTCCATGAGAGCTGGAAGCTCCGTCGAAGAGGCAGAAGACTTCAGCCAGATCCAGTCTAACAGCAGACCTGTCCAAACACGCTCCCTGCTCAGAGCTTACGTGTGTTTGTGTTTTGGAAAGCGACACAAATCAGGCCTTAACGAACCCAGTAAAGTTAATGTGACAAATATGGTCTCACATAATATGTAGACATCTTTTCAGCCAATCAGCAGAGAGCACAGAAACCACAACGTACTTTCAGATATAATTAGGTTACAAGTTTGGACAGCTTTATTTATTTTTCCTAAAATGATTAAAAGAATAGAATAGAATAGAATAGAATAATCATTTATTATCACGAATGAAATTAAGATTATTACAGAATAACAACAAGAAAGAACAAGGAAGAAGGATATAAAAAACACAGGAAAGATAATATCATATACAGGCTTTATATACATATACATATTTTTAGGGCAGTGCTTGAAGAAGGAGACTTATAATGCAGGAAAGATAACCTTATGCAGAGGCATATAATAATAATAATAATAATAATAATAAATAATAATAATAATAAATGTATAAATAAATGTATAAATAAATGTAATAACATTAATAATAATAATAATAATAATAATAATAATAATAATAATAATAATAATAGAATTATAAATAAATGACCATAATAAATATAATAACTATGTATATGTGTAATAACAATATGCATCGTCTGCTGCGAAGCCTGTCAGGTCGTCCCCGTCCTTCACCCTGTATTTTCAAAGTTTGGACTCAGCACTCCCAGCGACCCGTTTGGGACAAGCGACAAGAGAAAAATGGATGGATGGATGGATAATAATAGCATAATAATAAGGTTCTGTTCTTTTTAAATGCGCTCCCGTTAGGGGTCGCCACAGTGCATCATCTGCCCCCATTTCTTTCTGTCCTCTGCATCTTCCTCTTTCACACCAACCGCCTCAATGTCCTCTCTCACCATGTCCATAAACCTCCTCTTTGTCCTCCCTCTGGCAGCCCCAACCATCTTCTCCACATCTCTCCTCTGGACAGGTCCAAATCAACGCAGTCTCACTTCTCCTGAGCTGTCCTTCTTATATACTCTTCCTAATCCTGTCAACCAACTCCAATCTCAGCATTTTTAACTCTGACACCTCCATCTGCTACCTGTCTTTTCATCAGTGTTGCCATCTCCAACCCATATGACATAGCTGGTCTCACTACCATCCTGTAAAGCTTCCTTTTCACAGATTTCTGCCAGCTTGTTAAATTATTCAAATTGTTATTTTGTGACTCAGAAATAAAGTTTCTGGGAAATGAACAGCTAAACTGACTCCACACGTTCAGCTTGTGGCCATGAAAAATGTCGGAGCAGGTGCTGTGTGCGCCTGAGCTTTGCAGAGAGAGTGACAGTGGTGGCTTACAGATTTCCTGTTTGCTGGAGTCACCTAAACGCTTTTGGAAGTTTATCGGACTGGGGATCGGGCTCTTAATGGCTCATAAAAGCTCAGATGGGGTCTTGCAAAGGAAACAGACCCACGTTATGTTTGACATCCAGAAACATTCTCGGCTCGGCTTCAGCCACGTAGTGATGGATTTTACTGTATTTTAGTACAAAAACTCTAAAACGCACCAGAAAGACCCAACTTTGATCTGAGTGGCTGATTTTTTATCTGACTGAAATTTCATATTTTGTTAACAGACAGAGAGAGAGAGAGAGAGAGAGAGAGAAGAGCGACAGAGAGAGCGAGCAAGAGAGACAGAGAGCCAGAGAGCCAGAAGAGACAGAGGCAGAAGGCAGAAGGCAGAGGCCAGAGAGCCAGAGAGGCAGAGAGGCAGAGAGCCAGAGAGAGCCAGAGAGCCAGAGCCAGAGGCCAGAGAGGCCAGAGAGACAGAGAGCCAGAGAGGCCAGAGAGCCAGAGGAGCCAGAGGAGCCAGAGAGAGCCAGAGGCCAGAGGGGCAGAGGCCAGAGGCCAGAGGCCAGAGAGCCAGAGAGGGCCAGAGGCCAGAGAGGCCAGAGGCAGAGGCCAGAGAGAGCCAGAGGCCAGAGGCAGGGGCCAGAGGCCAGGGCAGAGGCAGAGGCCAGAGAGCCAGAGAGCCAGAGGAGGCCAGAGAGCCAGAGGCCAGAGAGCCAGAGAGAGCCAAGAGGCCAGAGGCGGGGGGCCAGAGGGAGCCAGAGCCAGAGAGAGGGAGAGAGAGAGGGGCCAGAAGACAGA
>CM029375.1:2458424-2638424 GCA_017165825.1 Hepsetus odoe | reverse complement strand
TGTGTGTGTGTGAGACAGGAAATGGCAGTGAAATTGCCCAAGTTGAAGAACAAAGCGAATCATAAAGGCATTAAAAAGTGATATATATATATATATTGATTTGAAGATTAATTTAATCAGGATTAAATCCAGCGCTATCAGCCAAGCCAGAATCTTGGGGAAACGCATGTGTCAATTATTACACAACTAAATGAAAAATTGTAAATTTCCCATCCCGTGCTTATTTTCATCTGTTAAAGTGAGAATCCTTGTTCTTCTGGACACTCCTGGTGGGTTCAGTTCTGGAGGATCGTGGGTTCCTGGTGGCTTCACGTTTGATTCTTCAACGATTCTTCACGTTTGATTGATTTTTCAGAATCAGTTCTCTCTCTTTTTTGGCCCATTCTGTCTGAGGAAGGAAAGCTGGAAATAACTCTGCACACCTTGATATCAGGTGTTGCTCTCCTTAGGCCACACCCCCCTCATTACACAAATACACATCACCTGATCTGCTTAAATCCAATCAGCAGTCAGGTGTTTACAGCTTGGAGTTGGAACATATGCAGAAAAATGAAGATATGATCCAAACACTCACTTGTCCAATAACTGTGCACATGGTGTGTATAGAAAAGAAATAAAGAAGAACAAAAAAACAGAAAGGAAACAGAGCAATGAAGACAGAGAGAGAAAGAAAGAGAGAATAGGAAGGAGGGAGAAGAAGAGACTGAGTGTTTAAAAGCTGAGCTGAGTGGTCCGTGATGGGAGGACACAGGCCGGTATTGACCGAGACGGTTTTATTGTTTGGGTGGTTTGAGCTCAGCACCTTTCCCCTCCGTCTCTAAATCACTGCCCAGCTTCTCATTACATCCCCAAACCGGACTGTTCAGCCTTTCTCTTCTCTGAGGGTAGAAGTCAGAGCGTTACTTTACAGGGGTCTGATTTAGAGTGGCTGGTGGGGTCTTGATTTACAGCAGCCTGGACGTCCTGCAGCAGCAGAGCTGAAAGCCACATGATGTGATTTGGGGTTTATTCTTCTGCAGCATGGAGACTGAAACGGTCGCCGATTCCCCAATAAAGCGCTTCTTTCTTTCAGGACCTCCATCACTGACAGACACAGTGTTTCATGCTCAAATAGTCATGCAAATGTTATTGTTAGTTTTAATGTTATATATAACATAGGTACATTCTAGGTACAATTATATAAAACAATTTCAGTTTTAAAAAAAATTTGTAGCTACATTTTTTCTTTGTTAAGAGCCATAGCATTAGCTGCAGCTGGTTGCTAGGCAACAGGATATATGCTATAATTGCATTATATATATATATAAAACTAGATATAAAACTGATAAAACAATCAGCAATGAATCTCGGGATAGGTTGGGCGGTGAAGTGTCCAAGGAGTGTCCTGGGAAAAGAGGACCAGATTGGACAGTTAGAAATGGGACAGCCCAGTCATGTCTTCGAATGCAGTTCTGGACCGAGACACCCTTATTGCCATGTTTTCTCCTTCGTGGCACAGTGTCCTCTTTCAGCAGCCCAGGAACAGCTTGAGGAACTAGATGTCCTCCAAATTCTCCGGATCTCGGTCCCATCGAGCATCCGTGTCCAGCCACTTCCCAAAACACTGGATTTATAGAACCCGCTGGTGGTTCAGACCTTCTGAGCTCTTGTAGCGTCCACTGCTCTACGGGCTGCATTGGTGGGACGAGGAGGACGACCCCACTGCACACAACATGTATGGCAAGAGCTTTTTTAGGCTCTGGGACAACTTCGATTGGATCTGAATTTGACATGGCGATCTGAGATCTCTACTGGAAGCAAGTATCGTTTCTTCCCCTCATGCTCTCTCTTCCTGTTTTCTGGCATTCGCTCCACTTCCTCTGTCGGGGTGAAGGGTCAGCCGTGCTGTCCATGCTAATAGAAACTTACAAAAGTGATTACTAATGAACGCCCTGCCAATGTGGCAGCAGGGCATACGAATCATTTTATTAGATTCAGTCGGTACCCACCCACACAGCCACACACAGCCACACACACACACACACACACACACACACACACACACACAAAGAACTTTTCTGTCTCTCACTGAGCTCTTGATTGCCAAATGAAAATTCTGCACGAGTACCGGGGTCACTAAAGGTCACTGAGTGAGACGAACACTTCCTCTTGTTCTCTCTCTCCCTCCTCGCTGGCCAAGTCATTGAAAAAATGGATGGATGTGACTGTCCTACATAATGAAAGTCTGACGGAAAGAGGCCGAGGTGGCCTTGGGGGGGTGACGTATTTTATGCTTTGAGTCAATTTACTGATCCACAAGGTAATTCCGAGTGGCTTAGTCGGAAATGTTTACAATGGAGGAGAACAGAACCAGACGTCCAGAAAACATTTAAAGCCTCCAAAAGCTTCCCTACAGACATGACATGATTGTAAAGGCGCTGCCTGAGACATTGTTTTAGTTTGGAGAAGCTTTTGGCCCAAACCTGAACCCGTTCATGGTGGAGGGATGCGTGAAGAGCGTTATGAGGTTAAACAGTCCCCCAAACAGGAGGGTTTAGTTCAGATGCACTTTTTAATGATCACCATTTCATATAAATGCCTCAAATCCAGAACATCACTTATATTCACAAATGCTCTGATGGCTGACTGCAGTTAAATCATCACAGCAACGTTCCAGCATGGAGTGTAAATCCTTACATATCCCAATGTATGTTTGTTTGTTTGTTTGAGCATATATACATCTTCAATCTGAATAATTGTGAAAACATTGTAATTCAGGGTAATTGGGTTCCAATGGCTCCACCTCGTGGTCATTGTTTGTTATTGCAGATGCCTTTTTTTTTTTGCTAATGCTTTGGCAGCACAGTCTAGTCACATCTGACCACCAAACAGAAACTTTTTTGTTTTAATCATCCCCAAAAATAGAATGATTGAACCATCATGACTATGGCTGGTTTGGATTGTTAATTGGGAACAAATTCATTGCTCACTGTTCACAGTGTTTGTGCCAGCCCAAGGGATTTATTATTTTATGTTTTTGTGTAAAAACAAGCGAAACAAATTATCCCAGAATTACTTTCAAAATGTTTCTCTCACTTTACTAAATTAGTGGATCTGTGTGCATGTTTGTTTTGCAGCTTTTCAAACTTTTGTTGGGGGACTTTTATTTTGCCATTCCCACCCACCGTATAGTATGCCGTACGGAGAGGACTTTTATTTTGAAACAGAAAAGCCCGCACTGCTGGCCCTGTCGTGAAGTCTGTTTATTTTCCTCCTTCTTCGCTGAGTTTAGCTGTGACGATGTATGTTATCTGCAGCACTTTATGAGCCATGACTTTCTTCATTTATTTGTCTCCAACATGAACGACATCATGGAAGAACAGGAGAAAGATGGGCTGCTGGAAAGTCCGGTTAGTAGAGAAACAAGACGCTACTGCTTTATTTATTTACTTACCGACGTATAATTTTAGCCTTAATATAAAATAAAGAACCCCACATACAACCTGTATCAATCATAGACTTAATATATGCTTTAATTCTGAATAATTCTGCCAAACGAAACCGTTTAATCAACGTTATTCTTTGTTTTCATCTCCAGAGGTTAGCATGCTAGCTAGCTAAGTGTCATTTTCTGTATATAAACTTGTCTTCTCCTGTTTTTTTCTGAAAATTATAAGATATGTTTTAACTTTGTGGCCTATTTGGGTTGTAAATATTATACCAAATCAAAAATAATGATTTATTATTGCCATTTGCTGCAAGAACCCCAAGGGCTGTCAGTCAGACTGCACTGTTTTAATTTTCTTTTCTTTTTTTAAATGAGCTCTAAAAGGATCTTTTTCTTCAGAAACCAAGCAGCAGCAAACCCAAACCTGTTCTGGATGGAGGGAACAGGCCAGTGGAGAAGAGAGGGCCTTATATTATGTCCAAAGTCCCTGCAATACACACCAAACTACGTGAGCGTTTAATAATATTGCAGCTCTGGTTGTTTTATGCATCATATTTTTAGAAACTAAGCTTGCACGCACGTCAGGTATTCTAACCAAGAGTCTAGCTGTCTGCTGATTCAGTCATTAATGTGTGAATTCAGTTTTTTTTATGTCCTTGTGAATAATCCCAGTGTTTCTTTGCATGATGCAGAAAAGCACAGAGAGATGGCCAGACGGGCACTAAAAAAGAAAGGTTTTTCATCTGGCGGGCCGGTCCTGCAGCAGCCCAGGCATGGAGCAAAGAAGTGAGTCTCCTTTTGGCTGCAGATTTCATCCACTGCTTGATCATTGCAGCAATCATAATCCTGACTATTTAGTTCAATTGTTGTGATGATAGAGTGGTTACTTATTGACTGATGCATTTATTAATCTGTCTAAAAGCAGTTGTGTTCCTTTAATTTGGGCTTTATTTTTAGATTGAAACCATTAGAAAGTAAATACATAAAATATAAATAAACTAAAAGGCAGTGTTTGTGTTCAGGGACAAAGCTCCATATTCAGAAGGTTGTGGGTTTGAATCCCAGACCAGTAGGTTGCCCTGACAACGGGCAAGGTCCCCATCACTGCATTGGATATGGCTGCCCACTGCTGCACTACAGCCCTACGGCTTCAAGTGTCTGTAGGATGGCTTTATATATTCATTAATGTGTGATTAATATGATCCAGGACAACTAATCCAAGCTAACCTGCTGCATCGAAACGACCGACGAGCTGAACTTAACATGAAATCAAGACTTTTCTGATTTTCTCACGAGAAGTTTTGAAACCAAACAAAGAAACCTGTGTTTAATCATTTACCACGTTAGAATAGAGTTCCTCATTCCAAAAAGGCACCCTGCAATAAAACAAGTTTGAGTTTTACAGTGAA
Source organism: Hepsetus odoe (assembly GCA_017165825.1). Lineage (NCBI taxonomy): Eukaryota > Metazoa > Chordata > Actinopteri > Characiformes > Hepsetidae > Hepsetus > Hepsetus odoe. The sequence continues at coordinate 2,633,588 of CM029375.1, read as the reverse complement.
AATAAGGAGGCTTGTTTTCCTGGTATGCATTGTGTGCTTATTTTCTCTTTTTTTAATTTTTGTAGTGTCAAGTTCAATAAGGGATACGCAGCGCTCAGCCAGAACGCAGAAGACACACTAATATCTTTGGACTCAGACAGGTAAACGAACACATGTTGCTGTTATTTTGCTGCAGATTGCAATAGCAATCTAACATGAATACGTAGGAAAAAAAACCTCCATGATTAATCAACAATTTCAGATTAAATTGGAGCAAAATGTTAAGGATGAACCCTTTAAGACAAGAGTCGGTGTCTCTAATGGATAAAAAAAAACACCCAGGAACACTAACCCTGAGATGGGATTGGTCATCTATCAAAATCAGTGATTGGTCAGAGGCTAACTTCTGCTTCTGCAGTATCAATTTCGGACCAGTGTGGCGAGAACGAACAGATGCTGTGTCGTGAAGCCCTACTGCTTTAATTGCTTCGCTAGAAAAGGAAATTAAAAAAATAATAATTAAACAAATTGCACCACTTCAAAGGCCTAACCTGGCTTGGGTGCACACAAGGTCAAATTTGATCTTAAAACCAAATATTTGGATATTCCGAAGATTAGAAGGCATCTCTGAGCTTTGCTGTTATCGTTTCTGAAGGTTTTGGCTCCAGTAGGTCTCCGTTCAGCTGCAGGCTGAGAGGCTGTAGCCTAAGAGGCAAAAACATTTTTGTATTTGGCCTAAAAGCTTAGAGTGTAGCGTGGCCAATCATATTCCCTGTGTGCACGGCTACATTATCACCTGTGTGTGAGAAACCCTGAACTGAACGAGGCCGTCTGAACCGCTTTACTTAGAGTTTAAATATATTTAACTCCTTACTAATGAGCAGCGGTGGCCTCGTGGTGAGGGAGTTGCCCTGGATCGGAAGATTGTGGGTTCGATTCCATTACAAGTAGGTTGCCCTGAGGTACCCTTGAGCAAGGTACCGTCCCCGTCACTGCTTCCAATAGCTGCCCCCTGCTGCACGTGTGTGTATGGGTGAAACGCAGAAGTTGAATTTCACTGTGCTGTGTTTCACAATGACAAGAATAGTCACGTTCACTTTTTCACTTTCATTTGTGAGAACAGTGTCTTCTGTACTTTACGGAAAGTTGATGCGAGAGAAGTTCCTTTTTGAAAGCTGCAGTCGTGTTTTTTGTGTCGAGGTCACTAGAAGAATTTACTAAATTGGAACTTTCTGAACTGGGAGCCATTGTTCTTACTTTCCGTTTAACTGCTGGTTTCTCTTTCAGCGACGTCGAGCTGGAGTCCCAATATTCCTCTGGATATTCCTCTGCAGAGGTGAGACAGTCAGAATGAGGATTGTGATCAACTCAGACGAGGACACGAACACATGCGCACACCCACGTCTTCCTCTTTCACACCGACCGCCTGCATGTCCTCCCTCATCACATCTGTAAACTTCAAATGTTCCCAGGCAGCTCCATATTCAACATCCTTCTCGTCTCTCTTCTGCACACGTCCAAACCCCATCTCGCTTCTTTGACTTTGTCACCAAACCGTCCAACCTGAGCATTCCCTCTAATAAACTCATTCCTAATCCTGTTTGTACTCATCACTCCAAAAGCAAATCTCAGCATCTTGAATTCTGACACCTGTCTTTTCAACTTTGCCAACTTTTCAGACCTTCTCCGTCTGAAGAAACCAAACTGTATAGAAGTTATTTGTACGTCTTTAAGGCCAGTATATGCCAGCCTGTCTTTGTTCTAATTGGCTGCCCTGTATTTCTCTTCAATCAAGTAGCAGTCCAGGCTGGAAAAGCTCTTTTTTTTCCCTAGTCTTTACTGACATGAGCTATTGAAAATGATTCAGCATTTTTGAAAATCAGGCCTTTTAGCGTACAATTTAAATCTTGGCCTGTTTCAAAATAAAATGTTGCCCGGCAATATTGTTGTGGTGGTAGCCTGCAGTAACGTCGTCCATTCTTCTTTGCCCTCCTCTCTACCAGGTGCACCCAGACCTGAGCCAGCAGCTGCTTAAGGACGGTTACCGGCTGGATGAAATCCCAGATGACGAAGATCTGGACCTCATCCCTCCGAAATCCATGAGCTCTTCCGTCTGCTGCTGCTCAGACAGCCCATCCTGCTCAATGCAGTGAGAACCAGCCACTGAACTGCACCTAAACCACAACCTTTAACCTTTCACTCACCGCACTGGGCCTGCAGATGCTGCCTTACAGCCAGGAGCTGTTGCTGAGGCAGCTGGAGCTCTGGTTTCTAGAAGAGCCGAACGTTCCAAGAGGCTGCTCTCCTTCATACTGTTCTCCCAAATGGACACAGCTGCCCATGTGTTGATCTTATCTTAGCACTTAGGCCTAATTATGGCTTTGCAACACTGCATGGTGCTTCTGATGTTACTTTAATGTAGGTTCCTGGAAGTGCCACCCTGCAAAGGTCATTGCAAATGTGGGAAAACTTCAGCCTCCCTGCTGCTGCCATTTAAGATAAACTTCACTGCTGCTTTTTTTTTTTGTTTTGTTTTTCTCCTCTTCTTCCACCGCCCTTCTAATACTAATGTTTAGCTCCGTGGACACCAACTCTAACTTAGCTCTAACTGACCTCACCTGATACATCCATGCTTAATTAGGAGATCGAGCAGGTTGGAGGTGAAGGTGCTGCAGGAAGCATTCAGGCCTAATTCATAATGCTAGTCGTCCTTGACGACACAAAACCTTGAGAGAAAACGTTGCAATGTTCAAACCATCCAACTGGTGAATCCACAGAACCCCAGGTGAGCACTACTTTCAGATTATGAATATTCACGAGCTTTTATACGGCACCAGGAAAATAGTCAGCTCTCTAGATCTACAGGGCGGGGAACTTAGCACAGGAAGTGAAACCATAATGCTGAACCAACTCTGGTCCTGGAAGGCCTTAATTTGGTGATTCTCCAGCTCAAACGGACCTCTTCCAGCCAGCAGGCAGAAATAACAGGGGTATTTAATTAGGAAAAGGGCAGTTATTAGGGCATTTCTGCACACTGTAGTGGATATTTTGGTATTTATATCTTAACGTTGATGTAAATCCCTGAACAGAAGCCTATTTTCCTATAAAACAGTTTAAAGGGCCCTTATTATGGGGAAAAAACGCATTTTTAAAAAAATAAAATGCAATAAGAAGTTGTATTGATGGTAATGCGATACATAAAAACTGAGGTGCAAAACAGCTCACGTTTTGTGATGTGATGACCCCATCCTGTTCACATGGATGCTTCAAGATGCGGAATGCTTTTTGAACGAAGCAGCTGATTGTGCCGTGTATGATCGTTTTAATTCTCACCCATAAATAGAAGGTCAGGCGGGAAAGGTTTCATTGTTTTGGTGAATAACTGCACCTCAAGAAAGGCTTGAAAAGATATATAATAGAAAAATGTATGATTACGGGCCCTTTAAAGGCCTGTTTCTCCCATGTGCATATTCGTACTTCACAACAAGCTTCACCTGTGAGTTTTACCTGCGAGAGGCTTTAAGAAGTGTAGTTTGAAAGGGACTGACCTTGTGCGATGTGACCATTTTGAGTCAGGAACGACAGAATTTACGGACGGGATCAAAACCGTAGCCCCAGTGTCGACTCCAGAACAGCGGTCCTGTCCTGGAGAGACGTTGATGCACAGCTTAGTGTCCTCACTCGGGTTTGTGTGTGTCTGAGGAAGGGAACGACCAAACTGTGCCACCGACTAGGACTGGAGATCTTCCCCCTCCTGTAGAGGGTGCCTGTTGGTTAAAAACACTCCTAAATTTTGATGCTGTTTTAAAGTACTTCATCTGGAACGGAGCCAAAATATGCTTTGTGCATTTTTGTAGTTCTGCACTGGAGCTGTTTGTGCATTAGTCAAATTTTGTTTTTGTTTTTTTGCCCATTATGTGACACAAACCATGTAAGGCTGGACCTGCAGTGATTTGGGGAAACCTTAGATACCTTGGATCTTGTCACTGCAGCGCAAGACTAAAAAGACGAACTCCTGACACTAAAAGTTGGATCTTGGAGAAATGAGATCAGATGGTTCTGAACCTCTGAAATTCTGTCCGCCCACAGACGGCCGCTGCCTGCGAATTAAACAGCAGTATTTTCGACATCATGTTACTGAGATGCCCCTTCGCTGTTTTTTTTTTTTTTTTTTTTTTGAGGTTTTTGTTTCATTTTGGTCTTCGGTTGGTGAAGATGTTACAGGACTTTTAAGTGAACGTCATACGATTTCTACCTGCTGTTTTAAAAAAAATCCCATCTTTCAACAAAAAAAAAAAAAACAGCAGTTCATCTCTATGGGGAAATGCCTCAGAGTTTAATTCTGTGCTTGTGATTTTAGTCATGGTTGAGTCATTGGGACGGGGTTTAAAGTGAAATAGTTTACTGGAGCGAAGCGGCTGCTTTTACAGTGATGGTGAATGGAACCAGACAGCACATGCTTCATTTACAGCCACACCATTTATTGAGCCTACATGTGTTTGTGTCTTGTGTGGATGATAAAATGGTGGCAAACTGGGATTAAATGTGTGGATGTTTTTCGCTTCAAAAGGCCTTTTTGGTTAAAGTGTTAAACGATGGCTCAGGCAACATATTCACAGCCTTTTCCTGCAAATCATTTCTTTTAAGAGGCATCTGGTTCCATTTAGCCGTTCTAAAACAAAATCATAGTAAGAGATTAGTTTTCAAATCCAAAGGGCTGCATTTGAATCATCCAACAATATTCAAAGCAAAGCTGGGAAATGATCAGTGCGTTTCGTGCTCAAGCCTCATGTTTGGGGTTGAAAAAAGGGACTTTTTTGGGGGGGGGAATGCCCCGGAGGATCAATTTCAATCGAAATCATAGATATTTTCCCCAAATTGTTCTTCAACCATGTGATCAAGATTTGAAAAATCAGTGGAATCCCCCTTGAGATACAGTCAGCGCCTTCTTCTTTGTTCTTTAAGGCCTTCAAAGAGCATGTTTCGGCTTTAATGCTGTGTACTGAAAGAACACACGGAGACGTGAGAAAATCGTGGAGGGCGAATGCTGATTACCTGCTTTTTATTCGTGACGCATGTTTTTTTAGGGAGGAAAACAGAGTTGTGTAGCATGAGAAGTTGGTGTGTGTGTGTTGCGCATTAGTGTGAGGGGTAGACGTGTACATAAGTTGCACTCGAAGCACTCGGCAGACTGTTCCCCCTCCTGTACTATGCAACTAATTGGACAATCTCTTCACAGTTTTTGTGGCAATTACTAACCGTTACTCAGTTTAAATGCAATAACTTGAAAGTTTTTGTTGTGAAACACTATTATTTGTGTTTATCTTCGTTTCGCGATATTAAAGGACCACGTACCTGTATATTATCTGGCTTTTTACCGTGATGAAAATAAAGATTAAAGTTTGAATTTGAACCCAACATTGGCTCTTTTTGTACTTGTGGGAAATGTGATCCTCATTCTGAAGCAGATTATTTTATTCGTGATCATTTTAATGGGGGGATGCATGGATTTTCTGCCCTGCTAGATCCGCCCCGGACAACTGTAAGTGGAGTTTGTTGAACTGAAGTGTGTAGTAGCGACAATGGTGAGACCGTGACGTGTTCGAGCAGCCAAACTCACCAAGCAACAGAAAAAAACAGATCCACGGTAGAATCACTCGTTAAAGAGCTTCTAAACAACCTCGGGAAGAACAAAAACATGCTTCTGGAAGCTTCATTAGAACCAACAAAGCACCCACACGATCACCTTCACACCAGCAAAAGTCTTTAGCAGATGGGGTTTGGAAGAGGAGGCCTAATGGTCCTTAACTGTTTTCCAGGGTTTGGGCTAGGCTTGCTCTTGCTCTAGGCTTTGACAATCAGGTACCAGTGAGAGTGAAAGGTAAGGTGTACAGGACTGTAGTGAGACCAGTTAGGCTATATGGGTTGGAGACAGCAGGGACGAAAAGAGAATTGGAAGAGTTGACATGTCTCTCCTCTGTACGAGGAGAATATCGGGAGAAGGATGTTGAGGATGGAGCTGCTAGGAAAGGGGAGAAGAGGAAGGACAAAGAGGGGGTTTATGGATGTGAAGAAGAGGACATGCAGGCGGTCGGTGTGAAAGGGGACAGGAAGAAATGGAGACAGATGATCCAACGTGGTGACCCCGAACGAGAGCAGCCGCAAGAAAGTGGTAATTGCTACAGCATGCAAAGATATTTTAGATGAGATCAAGTCCACAAACTTTTGGCCATGTAATGTATCTTCAAGCCTAAAAAAGATCTCAATAAAAAGCCATGTTTACAGATGTCCATGTCACTTATTCTGTTCATGTATCAGGGCTGGAGACATTACTGATGTTTATTGAAGGAGGGGAAACTTCGGGACCATCTAATAAATGGATACTCGCAGAAGTGTTGCTGCACTTTCCAAAGCTCAGCACTAGAGGGTGCACTTGAGCCATAATCATAAATGACTCCAGGGACTCAATTAAAGGACAGGTAACCCACGCCCCTGTCCCCACCCCCAGACTATTGATGGCATTTTTGTGAAAAGGCCAAAGGTCACCGTTCCCTGACCTCCATTTTTTGTTTCTTACTTTGCCTTTAAAACTGAGGTAAGTGAACGAGTCCTGCTCTGATTGGCTGCGTGCTTCTGCGCCTCACTCAAAAAATCGGCAACCTCTCTTATAACTTTCCTGAGTGGGCGTGGCTTAGCTACTGTTAACCAATTAGTTGTAAATGTGTTTTGACTTCACAAAAAGAGCTGCATATTTAGAATCAGAACAGGTTTTTCTTCATATTTACAAATTCAAAAGTTCAGTGAATTCAACGCATCTTTAATGGTAAGGATTTGCATCGTTTGGTTAAAATATATTTTAAAAATGGAATAAATTATGTTAATTTCTGTTTATTTTGTATTATTCGGTTTTAGATTATATTTTTAACTTTTACCTTTTGGTTCAATACTGATCTCTTATAACTGCATTATAATTTGCTTTAGATTATGTATTAATATGAATTTTTAGGAAATATGAAATAATATTTAGGAGGAGGAGGTGTGAGGAAAGGAGGAAGAAATGAGGAGGAGGTGTTTGAGAATAGGAGGCGGAAGAAGAGGAGCTGTGTGAGGATAGGAGGAGGAGGTGGAGCAGGTGTGTGGAGGAAGAGGTGTATGGTGAGAGGAGAGGAGAAGGAAGAGGGGGGTGTATGAGGAGAGGAGAGGAGAAGGAAGAGGGGGGGTGTGTGAGGGGAGGAGGAGGAGGAGGAGGAGGAGGAGAAAGGAGGAGGTGTGTGTGAGGATTGTGAGAATGGGAGGAGTGAGTGGATGGGAGGAGGAGTGAGTGGATGGGAGGAGGAGTGAGTGGATGGGAGGAGGAGTGTGAGCGCGTGCAGCGGAGAGGCAGGGAGGAAAAAAAGAACTCGCGAGCGCCGAGTTTGTGAGCTGAGAGCAATGCGCTCGCGCGCTTCTCGTTTCCGTCTCTCTCTCTCTCTCTCTCTCACTCACTCACTTCTTTCCTTAGAGCGTTTCTGGGCGCACGAGCGCCGTGAGTGACGCCTTTTTTGTTACTGTTTTTATTTTTCTATCCTTTGCCTGCGCGCTCTCTCTCTCTCTCTCTCTCGCTCTCGCTCTCGCTCTCGGTGGGGCGATTGGGCGCGTGCACAGGACAAAACAAGAGGTGTGTGAGAGTGAGTGAGAGTGTGTGTGGGTGGCAGGCAGAAGGAGGGATGGTGGAGAACTCCAGCAGCAGCAGAGCGCAAATGGTGAGTCCCCGTTTGCGTGCGTTTGTTTGTTTGTTTGTGTTTCTGAAAGATGAAAAGAAAACAGTTTCTCCCTTTAATTGGATTTGTCGGGGGCGCGCGCTGCTCTGATTAGAGACTTTGATCTTTATTGGCGGCGTCATTCGATCAAAAAACACGTCACGCGCGCAAAAAAGCGTACATTCTAGATAGTGGGGCTCGTGTGTGCGGACTTCAATCGAGCTCGACCTTGTGTGTGTGTGTGTGTGTGTGTGTGTGTGTGTGTGTGTGTGTGTTTGCTTGCTTGCTTGCTTGCATGCACTGAATGCTAAAGTCATTTGGAGATCAAAGCAGGTGGGAGAAATTTATGGCACCCCCTCCTTCCTTCGGAGTGTCCAGGCCATAATGAGGTTCTACCAATTGAGAAAAAGGGCCTCCTGCATTATTTCATATGCCTGCGGTCTGCCCAACATTTCCCTGGTTGGACGTCCTGTCTTGACGTGGGTGCCTGGTTCTGGTGCCTCAGTTTAGGCCGCTTTAGAGGCTGTCAAACTCCGGCAGGATTTGTTAGAACTTGCAAACCTGCAGACTCCCTCCTGTACGAGTATGATGATGCGTGTAGTTTGTTTTGGTGTGTTCTGAAAGCCTGGAAGGCCTTTACCAAAAAAAGCAAGTCTGGCCACTGGTTCGAGGTGGTTTTTGCAAACAAGGTGGCAGCCAGCTGGTCAGATACAAAAGGTGTTCCGTGTTAACATATTTATAAGTAAATCCCAGGAAATCTAAGCTGATAATCTGATCTGAAATCCCATATGTCTTTTAACGCATGGCAAAAACGAATGGCCATGCAGTTCCAATACTTATGGAGGGCACTGACCTCCATACCTGCCCGGCCAAGCCCACCGGGCCACATTGATTAGTATTTGAGCAAGACTCCCGATGCTACGTTCACCGTCGGGAAGAAGATTGGGGAAAATGTTCCTTTTTAAATAATTTTAACGACCGGTTAGGCTTTAAACGTCATTATTTATTTGAAATGGACCCTCATTTTCAGAGTCGAAGCTATTCACTCAAAAACACATGAAAGCAGGCTTTCATGCTCTTAAACCCCCAGTATTCCCAGTGTTCCTAAACTTCCAGTTTTTTCCAAGCATGATAAATATGTATTTATTTATTCTTGTGAATATCTGACATCACTATGAATCCTCATGCGTCCCTGATTGATGTTGGATCAGAGGTGGTGGTTGAATAAATTAACTGGCAGACTGGGTTTCTAGGTTTTGCCCAGCCCAGTTAGCAGAAGAGCCCATAAACGTTCCTGGCGTATGAGTTCTTTTATTCTGGAACTCTTTCTCCAGCTCGATCAATAACCGTGGCAAATTGGCGGTGAGGGTAATAATGATAAAGCTTCAGAGGTCCAGCCTGAGCCGTAATCAGAGTGGTGCCTTTATGGCAGGTCATTGACGTCTTTGTTTCTTCCTTTCTCTCTCTTTCTCCCAGGAGGGCAGTTTGGGAGGTGGTGGTTACCCCCAGGGGGGCGTGGCGGGGGTGAAGCTGGAGGCGGTGATGGAGCAGCTGCAGAGGCAGCAGCAGGCACGTCTGGAGATGGAGCGCAAGGAGCGTCGCCTCCGCGAAGCCCACATCATGTACGCCCAGCAGGTGGCTGCCCAACAGGCCATTCTGGCCGCGGCCAAAGCCTCCGGGGCGGGCCTGGCCAACAAGACCAAGGCTGACTATGAACGGGATGACAAGGAAGTTCGGGGCGCAGACTCGGATGATGAAGATGACGACGAGGACGATGCTTCTGCTGCCGTGGATGATGATAATGAGGAAATGATGGAAGCCGATGAAGGCAGCGAGGAAGACGACGGTCCGGTCAGTGGGTTGGAATTTTTGAGGAAGCAGACGTTGGCGCTGCAGCAAGGGGCTGCCAGGTTGCAGGGCCAGTCGTTCGGGAGCTATACCAGGACGCCAGCGCCGGCACCTGCGGTCCGGAGAGAGCCATCGCCCCCAGTCAGGGTCAAACCGGAGCCCGAAGATGGGCTCTCTCCAGCAGGGCCGACGTCTGCCGCTTCCCCTAACGGCCAGGCGGACTGGAGCGGCGACGACCACTTCAAACAGGTAAGAAACATCCTGAATTCCTCACCCAGGCTTCATCTGAAGGGCGTGTAATTAAGGAGTGACAATTAATTACTAGTGCCACTTATTTAATTCTGCAGCCGGTTAATAGGTTGATTACCTGACGAATCAAAGTGTTCAATTTTTCTGATATTCTAACGTGACTGCAAGCTAGCTAACAGTTATCTGTCGATTAATCGACTCGTCGCTTAGTCAAACATTCGGCTGATCGCGCCACTGTGCCTTTTGTTTTACTTCTCGTTCGTCGCTATCACGAATACGCCACAATTCAGGCAGTTTTATCTTTGTGGCCTATAAACTATGATTCGACTAATTGACTGCCCTCATGGTCGTTCAGATCTTCGAATCGGTGTCTACAGTTATGGTGTTCAGGCTTCAATTTTCTCTGGTGTAGTGAAGCACATCGCCCCCTATGCTTCCTGTGATATACTGCAGTCTGTCAATCCGTGTGCTTTCCCGTAATCCAGACTGGAGGCTGAAGGAGCGTGAGGGCAGTCGGATACCGGTGCGGGAAGATTTGCCGGGTTGAGTTTTTAAAGCGCTGCTTTATTCTCTGAGCTCTTACCTGTGGGCTAATCTCAGAGGTCTGAGTCGTGCTGATCTGCTGCTGTCAGCCAGGGAACGAAAAAACCTGGAAGTGTGTCCTGGCAGGAGGCCAAGGCTCATACGTCATTCTTTCACTTTGTACACTCTCGGTTTCCCTTGCTCCTGGCAGAAGCTCAGTTGGGCTTGGCTAGTCTCCAATGCATGTAAAAAGTAATTTGGGCCAGTTTTAACAGGGGAAGCACCCGACAGGGTGTGTGTGTGTGTGTGTGTGTGTAAGACAACCCTGCTGTACTTCTCCTTGAAATGCAGGATTATGAAAAAAACAACTCGAGTATCATTTATTATCCAGTCCGTCTCTTTTTTTTGTAATTTCCTGTCACCTTGCCCACATTGTAGCACCTCAGTGTTTTGGGCTGAAAAGCAGTTACTGCATTATGGTTGCCATGGATCACCCAACATCCCCCACTCTCTCTCTCTCTCACACACACACACACACACACACACACACACACACACTCAAACCCAACAGTTGCAGTCTATGGGAATTACTGGATGCTTATTAGGCACTTTATAAGGCATGGAGGATATATAAAGGCATCATAGCGAGACTGTGCAGAGCATTCTGTTGACCTTCTACAGTAGCTGATGTCATTGATGACTAATCGACTTTTCCCACTAATCGATTTCCGACTCATTGAACAGCTGTATTGCTGGCTTGTATGCTGGGCTGCACTGGGTGTTCAACTGTGTCTTGCCGTTTAAAGAGGAGCTGCGCCTTGATGGATTGTGTTGATGTCTATTTTAAGAGAAGCTGACAGGACAGGACCATCTCGGGACGGGGACGGGGAGAGGGGCACGGAGCAGAAGGAGAAGTCATTTTACATCCAGCCAATCAAATGAACGAGAAGACGCACTACCTCCAGCGTTCATAGGCTTTTTGACCCACACTCAATAATCAGCACAACAACAATACAAGAAACATTTTTTAAATCTACTTGAATTAGGAAAATGTAACCTGCATGTGAATCAAATTAATCTCTGCGTAAAAATCAGGTAAATATTCCTAAACTTTCTGATTTTTCAGAGCAAGATAAATGCATATTTCTTTTGTCAAAAAAGCTAGTATTTATTCTAGCAAACACCTGCTGATCCCACTCGTTGTGCATCCCATAATGCCGTTGGATCAGTGTTTGTGTTAATAAATGAGCTTTAAAACTAGATTTCCAGGTTCCTGCCGCTGCCCCGCCCAGGAAATGGTAGACCCATAAATGTTAATGTCTTTGTTTTAGACCCCCACCGAATAATGCTCATGTGAAACATTCTCAGTAATAATAATCTCAAGCTCTGGTGCCTCTATACAGTTTGTAATTAGTGACCCACACTTTTTAATGTTCTGTACTACACTTTAGCTCCACCCACTCAAAGAGAACTACCACTATTGGCTAATTAACTTCCAATTACAGACGCTAATGGACTCTTTTATAGTAACTCCTACTTTACCGGAACTCATTGCTTAATCTCTTCTTCTTCTTTTGGCTGTTCCTGTTAAGGGCTCGCCACAGCGGATCATTCATTTCCATTTCTTCCTGTCTTCTGCATCTTTCTCCTTTAAACCGAAACTCTTTGCTAAGTCTATTAACTTATACCCGTTCTCTTTCTTTTCTTTCTTGATGATCTGGTGTCGACCCAAAGAAGACGAATTCCCCTTTTGAGTCTTGGTTTCTTCCTCCAGTTTTAAGGAGGGGTCTGCCTCCATCGTCCTCGGCTGACTCACTCGGGGCTCGAACCTGGATTCTGGAAATTCTGTAAAACCGACCGACCTTATACAGCATTAAACGGGTTGGACACTTTGGTGCTGATGAAAAGACGAGCAGAAGATGCTGAGGTTTACATTTAAAGGATGGACAGGATTAGCAACGGTGTGTTAGAGGGGCAGCACTAGTGTGAAAGAGGTGCAGAGGACAGGAAGAATTGGAGATGGGTGATCCACTTTGGCGACCCTTAAAGGGAGCAGCCGAAGATGAAACGGAATTATAGATTACTTTTTATTTATTTATTTATTTATTTCATTCGATATCAAAGTTGCCCTCAGAAGTTTGATTGTGTTGCAGCTCTGGCACCACCATGTCGCCGGAGAAGCTGTTGGCCTTTATAAAGCGCTGTAAAGGCCCACCAGGTCTGAGAGGTGTGGATGACGCAGTGTCTGGTGCTTTGATGCGGAGAGAGATGCGGAGAGGAGGGGCCTGGGGCACTGAATGGGGGCCTGGGAGGTCTGCCTGCTTTTTGTTTTCTCTGTTTATTGGTGTGTCATTACGTCGTGCAGGGCTGGTTGAGGACAATCGATCGCTACACGGTCTACGTGTGGAAAGCAGTTTTGAATTCATAACGTTACAAAAGAACCAACAGGACTACACAGGCCCTTACGATACGATACTATAATTTTTATGCTATACACTAAAGCCATTTTTCATATTTTTATTGCCAATTACATTCTACACTCCACCTTTTGTATCTGACCAACCAGTCTTTCAGAGCTTTCAGAGGGGACTATATATCCACCTATTCAGCTTTTTAGCCCCGCCCCTGATGTTATAAAGAGTGTTTGCTCAACACTGCATCAGGAAGGGTGACTCATCTCAGAACAGAGCTTTATGTATAGCAGTCTTACAGGGCAGTAACCAAAACAACCTGTTTCATTATGTTGTGTGTGTGTGTGTGTGTGTGTGTGTGAGAGAGATGAGCAAGAGGCTACCATGCTTAGTGGCATTGATTTATGCCTCCTGACCCTGCCCCTTCCCTAAACAGCAGAGTACATAATTGTCAAACAAGCAGGACGTATAAAAGGAGCGTGTGCCTCCCACCACCCGGCAGCGGCCAGCGATTCTGGTGAAGTAGGGGGTGCATTTCTCATCCTGGGGGTGCGGTGGGACATGGGGAATTAGCGAGGTCATCTCTGTGTCCCTGGGGTCCTCCGGGGGGTTGCCGACCGCTTCACTGCCCACTAGTGATGGCTCCCCTCCCCCTCGCTAATCCTACACCGATTAATAATCACAGAGGACACGGACAGTGTGCTGCTCGCAGCACCATGTGCTCGGGAAGCGGAGTGAAGGCAGTGAAACCGATAGTTGAAGTCCCTACCTTTTATTAGCCCCACCAAAAAAGATGGCTCCCGTCCCTTTTATTTTGTATTCTGCTTTCAAAGAAGCTCCATAAAGCAGTTGTTGAAGTTTGATTTCGGATCCTGTCCCCTCTCTGTGGGTTATAATAAGCAGCTCAGATGGGACACATGGATTTGGGTGACTATTAAATGTTTGTTAGCAAGCTTAATCTCAAAACCTCATTACTAAACTGAAGCAGGTACTTGGGCCTTGCCCCATCATCTGGGTGTATATATACTTACTGTATATATATTAGATTTATCACCAAAAAGTTGGATTTGGTTGCCTAGCAACATCCTATAGACCAACAATTGTGTGGATTTATTTTTTTTTATTTATTTTTTTTAAAACAGCGACTTTGGACTTGTAGTTGTAAAAAAAAATTAAACAAAAAATGTTGGAGAAATATATACAAATACACCTGATTGCATCCTGAAATCACCAAACTCTTCTCCTCAGTTTTATTTATTTCTAGTAAACTCAACCCAGCCCTGACTTTTTTTACCTCATCCTTCCTGCATCATCATCATCCCTCGAAACCCCTCCTCCTCCTCGTCCAAAAATACATAATGGCCTATTTGTCGAGGGTGGGCTGCTGTTGCATAATTTAGCCATCGCCGTGGCAACAAGAGGAGTGGTAGCAGCCTGGTCAATCGATGGGGCTTGTGTAAGAGAGGGCGATTGGCCTCATTTATATCTCATCTATGATGGATGAGGCAGGGAGGAAGTCCGCGGTAAGAGAGTCCACCGTCAGCACGAAATGGCTGTGACTGAGCTGCAAAAACGTGTGAACTAGGAATGCACAGTTCCTATGACTGGAGGGATTCGTAGGTGAGCGTGTCATTACGATGGGAAAAAATCAGAGGAATTAATAAATGGTTCACGGAAAACCGGACGATACTGAACACGTTCATCAGTTTAATGATTCCGTTTAAAAAGAAAAGCAAGGCTTCGATAAACACGTCACAGAAAATATTTTTAATGGTAGAAAAAGCTGCAGTTGAGAGGTTTTTAGCCTCAAATTGTAAATTTGTGATTGACTTTGTCAAAAGTAGAATTTTTTTTTTTTTTTTTTTTTTGGACATGATAACTTTTAAACAATTTGGCAGTGTCTTAACCCCAATTATTACCACAAAACCATTATTATTATTATTATTATTATTATATAAGCTCATTTTAGATTAAATAGGATAATGTGCATGTTTCAGTTATAATACAAAAAAGGGCCTAGGAGAGATTTAAATTTTTTTCCTTTATGGAAAATAACTGCATCTATGTGAATTGAAAACTGGTTAAAAAAAAAGAAATTACAATAAAAATATCAGTCGTTCAGCCTGAGCCTGCAGTCTATAGGCCAGCCTCCCATGCTAAGCTTTAGACGTTTTAAAACTGGTAATTTGTAAATGTGAAACGTGTTGAGCCTCGAGCGAAAACCATCAGATCATACGTGCTAAACTTGATCTTTTATCATTTTTCGTTAACGTTTTTGTGGCGAGACGTGAGAGCCGCTTATGAAGGTCAGTGTGGAGTTTAATGAGTTATTGTGGTGTCCGACACAGTTGCAGTGCTGTGATGCAACTTGTCTTCATGTTTGGTTCCTCGTTGGGTAACGGCCTGTTAAGCAAACAGCATGGCTGGATCTTCACGTGACGTAAAGCTTGCATGTCTTGGCTGATTGGCTGCAGTTCAGGTATGTTTGGAAATTTGCTCAGACTGTCTCTGTAATTCCTTTCTAGGCCAAATTCAGTTGTGCAGAAAACTTCATTTTTAGTTAAAAATCAGCAGTGATGAACTTGGAAGTATGCATTAGTGGTGGAACTTGTCATATTTCTTTCAAACCCTTCTTGAACCCCTGATGGAAAAAAAGTTTTTTTAGGGGTTTTATAGATTGATTGATTGATTTTATTTTTTTAAAGGGTTTTAAAGTTCTTTTAAATTAGGGTTTTAAATGTTTTTATATTTCATTTTTAACGATTTGAAAGTTTTTTTTTTTAGTTGGAGGGTTTTAGATGGTTTTTAAGATTATTTTAAAAGGGTTTTGGGGAGTTTGTGTTGCTCTTTAGAGGTTTTTAATTTAATTTTTTTTAAAGACTTTTTAGAGGGTTCTAGAGTGTAAAATTTATTAGAGGGTTTTAGAGAGTTCTTTCAACTTTTTTTAGATGATTTTGAAGGTTTTTTTAGCTTTATTAGAGGGTTATATGGAGTCTCTTTTAGATTTTAGAAGGTCTTTTAGATTTATTAGAGGGTTTTAGGTGTTTTTTTAGATTTATTAAAGGGTTCTAGAGAGGTCTTCTGAGCTTTTTAGAAGGTTTTAAAGGTTTGTTTTATTTATATATATGTATGTGTATATGTTTTTTTTCTCAATGGTTTTTAAGATCTTTTTCCAGCTGAAGCTGTTGTGCGACACGCCGCTGAGCCCCAGCTTGTGGTTTTGTGAAGGAGGCTGAGTTCCGTGCAGGTGTGTCCCGTGACCTACTTCAAGCGCTCTGATATGCTTTATTGTTCTCTGGTGATGAGAAGCGGCCTCACCGTGTGCAGTTTTTCCAGTCAGACAGGGTCCCGACTCCCCCCGCCTTCGTAAACCAAATCAGTTGGTTCTGCACCGGTGGTGTCAGTCAGTCAGGTTGTGTGGAGGCCCAGCGGAGGTCCTGTCGCTCAGGCGTGTGAACAAACAGAAAGGGCGTGGCAGACGATAAACGCAAACGCACGAGAGGACCTGCTGACCTGTTGCTAATTCAGCATTCAGCATTGATCACGTTCAGGAGCGTCCAGCTAGAACCGATTAAAGGGGTCTTGATCAAACTTGCACAACTAAACCCAAATAGTTTTTCGACCAATAGCCTGAACCTTCACATGATTTAGAGCCGGGCAATACGATGATCTTTACATTCTGCTGGATTATGTTTGAAATCATAATCCAGATTATTGAACAGCGTATTGATCACAGTTATTTAACACAGTCTTTTGCCGATTTATGGGTGGTGGAGGTCTAGTGGTCGCCTACGGTTCTATGGACAAAGAGGTCGCAGGTTCGAATCCTACCTTCAGCACTACCACCACTGGGTTCCTGAGCAAGACCCTGAACCCTGAGTGTCTCCAGGGGGACTGTCCCTGTAATCCAGAATTGGAAGTCGCTCTGGATAAGAGCGTCTGCTAAATGCCGTAAATGGAAACGGAAACGTCAAACATTCATTGAACCTTTTTGGTTTAAACTCCTCTTCTTAACAGCGTTTATAGATCTTTAAATGTAATATTTTTTTAAATCTCAAAAAATGAACAGAATTTATACATTGATATGAAAAATATCTAAATAATTCAAATACATTTCCAAAGAATGAATATGATTAATTCCATAAAATATAAAAAAATATTCTTTTCCGAGCGTAGCGTGAAATCTTTAGTGATTGAAGAACACGGGCCAACTTCTCTTTGCAGCGAGACCAGGATTAGTCCTGTTATGCTGGATTTGAAGGTTTCTTGAAGGGCTGAGAATATTTCCCACATCTGCCGTTCCTTCCGTGCAAGTCTTGGATTAACGTTTCTGGGGAATTCCCAAAAAAAAAAAAGTTGTCAGATATTTACTGTAATTTGAATCGTGGTCGTAATCGATATCCAAAACATGTCCTTTTTGCTAAAAGTGGTAAGAAACTGTCAACTGTAGAGCTGGAAGATCTGCTGCCGTTTCAATTTCATGAGCTGACCTGCTGCTGGACGTCCCAGGATGGTGAGTGTGAGGAGTGGCGCTCCTTTAATGGCATGCGGTTGGACCGCAGCGAGGGATTCGTAGGCGAGTGGGTCATTACGGCAAGAAAAAAGAAGGGATTTCCTTCACGGTGACGCAGGGTCTGCTGTGCTGATCTGAAATCCTGGTGCACTCGTTGGTTTTCGGCAGGTCGAGAAACTGACGAGGCCTTTAACTCAAAGTAAAGCATCAACCCCATCAGTACAGGAATTTAGCAAATAAATTCTAGAAATACTGTTAAAACCTCTGTTATTACCTCTGTCAAATATCTGTTGATATTTTTGTATGTATTGCCATTTTATATTTTTAGGGGTTTTTTTTTCCAGGTCTGAAGGAAGGTTGGATAATTTGGGGGAAAAATGGCTGATCCTCACATTAATTACTGATGAATTGCCTAACAATAAATGGTGATTTAAAAAAAAAACAAAAACACATGAACTTGGAGGGGGGGAAAAAAAAAAACATGATCTCCAATTATTGTGTGTGCATGCATATATATAATATAAATTATATGAATGATATTTATATTATTATTTGTATTTTTGGGGGGGGAGGGGGATAAAAGAGATCAAAGTTTTGCACAGATCACCGGTTGAGGTTTTATACCAAACAAAAAAAATCGACAAAATGTCGTGCCAAACTTTTTACATGCGTGTGTGTGTGTGAACAGTGTGTGTTCAGAGAGCACTGAGGGCATGCATGTATGATCCTGCCCCTAACACTGAAGTGTTGGAGATTCCTGAAAGCCAGAAATAGAGGTATTGAATGTAGGAGATGGATGGTAGAGGGGGAGGGGGAGGGACGAGAGGGGTGTAGGGGGTTGGAAGAGTCCTGCTGAGTCCTGTATCGTCCTGCTTCGCTCAGCCACACCCAAGGGAAACATTTCAGAATTAAAGAGGTGTGTGTGTGTGTGTGTGAGAGAGGGGGGGGGTTCCTCGTGACTGTGCTGTAGTGTAATATAAAAAAAGAGGAAACACACTAAAGGTTTCTAGATGTTTCGTGGCGTTCTTCCTTCCCATTCTTGACTGCAGTCTTTGAAGGACCGTCCTCTGAAAGGTGGCCATTGAATATTTAATTTCTTCCAGGAGGTCTCGGTCAAAAAGCCCTTTAAAGATGAAGATCCATTTCCAGTTTAAACCTCTGATATGCTGACATTCATTGGGTGACGAGGATGGACAGGATTAGAAATGAGTATATTAGAGGGACAGATCAGGTTAGCTGTTTTGGGGATAAAGTTGGAGAAGCAAGGTTGTTGTCCAGAGGAGACGAGGATTCTATTGAGAGGAGGATGCTGAAGATGGAGCTGCCAGGAAAGAGGAGAAGAGGAAGGACAAAGAGGAGGTTAATGGACGTGGTGAGAGGACATGCAGGGGGTTGGTTTGAAAGAGGAGGTTGCGGAGGACAGGAAACTTCTTTAAGCTATTTAAGCGTGAGACATTTTATAAAATATGGATATATAATTTTCATCAGATTCAGGCCAGATGAATTTAAAGGGCCAGTCATCTCAAGCTTCCTTACGTGTTGCAAAAATCAACTATTCAGAAGAATCTGAAGGAATTCTTAAGAAGTAGAGAACATCTTCTGACCCAGTGTGTTCTGGTCAGTGGGGTCTTTCCATTTGAGCAAGATCACACGCCCTGCAGGAAGAGCACGGAAGACCACACCTGCTGATGAACCTTCCTGGGGCGGGGCAGGACAGGGTTATTCCAGATAAAGCACTTCATGGGCAAGCGTGACATGGTTGGCCTAGAAAAAGGGAGACCATCTCAAACATCAGATCAGAAGCCAGTCACAGAAGTAGATCTACATTGTCCCTCATTTATTTTCTTGATCTTCTCCCAGCAAAAACATGCTCCAAATTTGCCATTGTTGCATTTTTAATTGTCAAATTATGCCATTTTACCCTCAACATCCGTCCAGAACATGGTGTCAGGTCCACCTCTCTTTCACTTTGACCAGTTAGGACCACTCCAGGATGTGTGTTCTGGTTAAAAGCTTGATGCTCTGGTGGTGGGACTGGTATTAGTGATGGGGGATTTGTCTGTTCACTGTTTGTTGTCAAAATAAGCTTGTTGGCGTCCTCTAATCAGCCGCAAACTGCGTCCATATCTCTTTATCTCAGCTAGTTGTCTTTCGGAGGACGCTCCAGTTTGGGTCAGGAAGGTCAGAGTCAGTTGTGAGGAAGGGCCACGTCCATAAACTTTTGTTACTGCTCTGGATCTGCCCCTCCCTTCCTGTCTTCCTTTAGAGAGGAAATGGGACTGCTGAACATCAAACTTGATCCTGGCTGTTGAGCTCGATCACACCATACAGCGCAGCAGTGCCTCACTGCCTAGTCCCCAGGATCAGAAGGCACGCGTTTGAATTCCAGATCAGTAGGTTACCCTGGGGTAGCCTTGAGCAAGGTACCGTCCCCGTCACTGCTCCCCAGGTGCTGGATATGGCTACGCACAGATGTTGTGGCTGCACTCAGAAAGATTCAGAAAGGTCTTTAATCTCTCGTGAAGGGACGCTGTCCTGATTGGCACCACGCCCGAGCTGTTACCAGCGCGAGCCTCTTGGGCTGTGTTCCAATCCCAGCTGTCCGTTCAAGCTGTCCCACTCGTTTACAAGACAACCCTTCTGTGGTCTCAGATGGAGGAGGGTGTACTGAAGCCTGGGGTAATGCGATCAACACGCACACACCCCCCACCCGGCCTTTCCCCACCGGTGTCACTTGCTGTTACTCAGATGGCAGATTGTACCCGGGTCCTATCACAACATGTGTGTGAATGAAAGGCAGGACGTTGGCCGTTTCCTCCGGTGGAGCTGATTCTGCATCCCTGCTGTAAATGAGTCTCTTCTGCTGAACCAACAGTTCAGCAAAACATCTGGGTGACATCATTCATCAGACCTCAAACACACCTCCTCGCCAGCAGCCCTGCTCTCCACTCTGCCTTTCCTCGTTCACCTTCCTTCACTTCCCAGCCTTTCTCGGCCTGATCTCTCCATTTATTGCACAAGTCGTTTTTTTCATTCTTTCATAATGTAGATATGTTATTTTATTTATTCATGTATCACTTTGCCCCATCTATATTTTTCTTTCATTTTTTGTCTTTTCATTTTCTCATTTCTGCGGTCAATTTATTTTCTACTTTTTTGTCTTTTCTGTGCATTTCTTTTTTCCATTTTCTCATTCATCTATTTATTTGTTTTCCCCCTTTTTTCATTTTATCTTTGTTTTCCACTTTTCTCTCCATTTCTTCTTCCTTTTGTATTTATCATTTTTTAATTTCATCTTTTTCTTTCTTTTCTTTTGTCTATTCATTCCTCCATCCATCTTTTTCTCCAGTTGCTCTTTTTATACTTTCTCAGTACATGTTGGTCATTGCTGCTACAGTGGCTGATAAGGTGTGTGTGTGTGTGTGCACTGGTTTGGCAGATGTCCAGTCCAGTGGCTGATTTCTGTAAGTGCTAAAACACCTCTCGCTGTGTGTGGGAGGCCCAGGCGGGCCGGCTTGGCACCGAGCCGAGAGAGAGAGTGAGGGTGAGAGAGTGAGAGAGCGAGAGAGAGAGAGGTGGAAGTGTTTAATTTCACTGCTGGCTGTTCTCGCTCTGACTGTACATGATGTAACCCTCTGTAGCGCTGCCAGCTTTTCTGTCTGAGTGCCAAGAGCTCCTGTTCCAAGAAAGAAAGAAAGCGGGGAAAAAAAAAAGCTCTCTCTGTGTTTCCCCCTGAAGGCTGCTGACTCAGAGCACGAGCCCGACACGTTTAGGTAACGTTACAGAAATGATGCGTCGTCATCAGCTCCCTTCGTGCACTGAAACTGAAAGAGTGACAGACATTGAAATAACATCACCTTCCAAATAAGTAATTTCAGTTTTTTAATTTCTGCATAATTCAGTGGTTGTAAACAGCAGTGCTTCAGATTTAAAAAAAAAAAAAAAAAAAAAAAAGTTTATTTTTACAGTGGGGGTGAATGGAACCAGACGTCTCCAGCACAAATATAACCATTTAATTTCCTCTCAAAGCCCACCAGTGAACCAACCAGTATCCTCTGGAATGATGATGATGGTGGCAGATCTCTCCATCATTAAATTATTTTACATTTTAGTCTTCGTTGACATCAGACAGATATTTTAAAGGCATTAAACTCATATCTAGTTCTCTTCACCACTGCTTAAAAAAAAAACTCTACTTGTCCAAATAATTGATGGTTTCTTGATCTTTAATGATGCATCCATCCAAGTGTTGGATGGTTTCCTCCCTTTCCATGACTGGGAGTTGGAGCACCACCCTGGCGTCTGTCCTGGACGCCCTACGGGGCTATTAGAGTGGTCTGTACTGCACACACCATGGATGTGGAAATGCATGGAAAAGATCTTTCACCAGGTCTTCCCACCAGTCTGTCGGCTCTCGGGGAATCAGAACAGGAACGACGCTGTCCAAGGTTTGTTCCATCATCAAGAAGCAAAGATCTGGTCTGTTGCATCAAAAAATAGGAAAAGAAACAAAAAGGAAAAAAAAGAAACTCCTCCGCTTGGCTTCTTCACTGCAATCCCAGCACTTTCCCTGCTACGGGTGTTTCTGACTCGGTTCCAGACATCTAACCTGCTTGGTGTTTGTCGGCCGTCTGGGAGCCGTCTGTGGATTTATTAGGTTTTATTTATTTATTTTTTTTAATTTAACCATTCACACATGGCCCTGCTCCACCAACAGGGACCCAGTTCTTGCACCAGTTCTTTGCCTAAATCTTTGAGTGGTGAAAAGACCACGTTTGGAAGAACTGCTGTGATGAAGTGAAAGTGACCATTCTTGTCATTGTGAGGACACACAGCACAGCACACAGTGAACCACCACGAAATTGGACTTCTGCATTTAACCCGTGCACACAAACCCGCAGGAGGCAGCTATGAAAGCGCCCAGGGAGCAGTGACGGGGACGGTATCTTGCTCAAGGGTGCCACAGGGCAACCTGCTGGTAAGGGTTGTCAATGAAGGGTGTCAGTGAGGAGGACCGTGCAATTGGAAATATAAAGCAATTAAAGTTTGGCTGAAAAGCTCAAAACGGTTAAAAACTGAGTTCCCAGAGCCGCCAGTCGAGAGCTGATCTGGGCCTTTTTGTCGCCGATGTTCAAACACAAGTCACTAAAATGGCATGAGCTCAACTTTGACATGAGATTTGGCTGTTAGCGTCCTCCAGGCGTGTTGAGCTTCCATTTGATGCCGTGGCATCTATGAGGAAGAACCTGCACGTTTTAGAGAAAGACGTATAGAGAGCGTTCGTTGGCCCATGATAAAAATCTCGGTGACCCCTTTCCTTCTGGAGCAGGTTGCTTTGAAATGGTGACCGTACGTTGTCGGCCGCGTACCTGTTTTGCACACTAGGCTAGAGGTCGGCCATGATTCTCAGAGCTGGGACGGAGAATCGAGTCGAACGGCTGCCTGCATGCGCTGCATATCTAAAGAATGAGAGATATCAACCACATTTCCTCCCACGCAGCGCTCTGTCACAGTCAGACGGCAGGAATTGCCGGTTTAACCTGTGCATGTGTGAGAGAGTTTGAATGTTGTTGATCTGAAGAGAAATTTCACTGACAAATCAGGCTTTTGTTTGGCTCCGTAGGATTCTTTGGCGTGCGGCTTCAACTGCAGCAACCCTGGAGGCAGTTCTGCTTTTGTTCACTCCACCACACCCGGACGAGCTTATTTATCTCCTGGAGCCGTGTAAAGGCATGGGAGTGTTTTATTACAACAAAAAAAAACACGTTTATGTTTCAAAATGTTCAGCATATTGGAAAAAAAATCCCTTACAGTGGCAGTGAAGGGAACCAGGCGTCTCACCTACGTTTAGCCTTTAATATACGAGAGGAAAAGGCTTCAGGGATCCTTTTTTCTTACTTTATCACACATTTCTCCCGCCATCATAAACAAACTTCAGCTCAGAATCTTCTCAAAGTCACTATAATGTCTTGTTAGGAAGCTGTTAGAGTTTGAACGTTCGGTTCCATTCACCACCACTGTATCCTTTAACTCTTCTACAATAACATGTCCTTTTACCTTCTGTGATGTTACATCTGTTGCCTGGAGGCGTGATTTGCATCGGTCAGCAGATCTTTTAACCAGGAACACCCCCCCCCGTCCTGCCTTTAGCTGAACTGGACATAACACAAAGTCACATTTGGGACAGGACCATGAAGCGCACCATCGACAAAGAGCGGCGCTCCGCTGAGTTAATCATTTAAGAGCAGGCGCTGGAATGGAGGGATTAGCAGCGCAGAGGAGAAATGAGGGGGAAAAGGGTTTCATAAGACTGGGAGAGACCCTGTGCACTGACCTTGCCCTGTTAGCAAACAGCAGCCGGTCCAGGCGAGACGTGTCCAGTCTTCCTAAAGTTCAGTCGTCAGAAGGCAACGGGGCAAAAAGTCAATGTGTGTGATTGGAGAATGGAAGTGGAAATTAAATATTAGCTAATCGATTTCTATATCAAAATGGCAATACAGCCTCTGCATTTAACTCACACACACACACACATGCAGCAGAGGGCAGCCCAAGGAGCAGTGAGGGGGACGGTACCTTGCTCAAGGGTACCTCAGGGTAACCTACTGGTAAGGGATTCAAACACAGGATCCACCGCTGCCCCGTCAGCGTCTGCGTTTTACCCACCGTGCAGCAGAGAGCAGCTATTGAAGGTACCCGGGGAGCAGTGATGGGGACAGTATGAAAAAGAAGCAGCATACTGGCCACAATTTCAGCTGTGTTTCTTTGTTTAAAGGACGTCTGTTAGTGTTATTAAGAATGAGTCATAATTTCAGACACAACCTCCGAAACACGACTAACATCTGATTTTTGGGGGAAAAATTCGGTGAGCTGCTTTTTTACCCCCACGGCTGCTGTAGGTCACTGGAAACCCGAAACATCCCAGACAGGAAAAGCTGAAACTGAAGCACCAGACCATTAGTGTGTGTGTGTGTGTGTGTGGAGCAATGAAGGAAAAAAGAACTTTCTATGTATTTCAGTTTTATAATTGCTGTGGGCTTTAGAGGGAAAAGTAAATGTGTAACCGGTGTGTCACTCTGCGCACTCTGAGCCTCTGACCGAGTGATTCCTGGGTGTTAACCTATTATTACCCAATTTCCTCACAATGTGATTTGACCCAGTTCCTGTTCAGTTTGAAACACCATAAACACACACACAAACGCGCGCGCACACACACACAGCGATGGGTTGAAAAGAAGAGCGAATTGGGTTGTCTTAGACATTTATCTACACTTGGATTCTTCCTTTATTTTGTGCTATTCAATCCCACTGGAGGTCGAGATCAGAGTCGGGGTGTGGTGGTGCTGCTTGGCCAGCCCCCGTCCCCAACACCTCGCCTCAATCAAGAGACTCGCCCAGTATCTCACCCAGAACACCCAGCTGCTCACCAACTCCTCCCAGGAGAAGAGTCCACTGAGGGTGTGCTGTACTTTGGCCCAGAGAGACAGAATGTCCCCTCTGCTCTGTTTGTGAGTGAAGACAGTTTGGCTTTTGTTGTCCAACAATCTCCTGGAACAGAGATCAAATACACTTTTTTTTTTTTTTTTTTTTTTTTTTTGGGAACATCATTTTATCTGCTTATTGCAATTAAAAGTGAAAGTGGCCACAAAGCAGTGGGCAGCTAGATCCAGTGCCTGGGGAGCAGTGATGGGGATGGTACCTTGCTCAAGGGAACCTCAGGATTAACTATTGGTCCACGACCTGATCCTGTGGCCTACTCCCTAAACAGTGAGCCGCCGCTGTACTGCTGATGGTCACGTTTAACAAAGTCCCGAAGTAAGCAAAGTGGATTAACTGGCCAATCACTGCATAATTCCACCAAGAAATGAGCAAAGTCCCCAGTTGAAGTGGTCTGTCCCTGGCTGGAGCGGTCAGAAGTGTCCCTTTTTAACCATAACTACGGTGTTTCAGGCCAGGAGGGAAGCCAGGTTTAGAATGAGGGGTTAAGAATCGTACGACCAGGTGATAGTAGCTGATTTGAAGGTATACATTTATGGCATCTTATCCAGAGCGACTTCCATTTCTTAACTACAGGGACAGTCTCCCTGGAGCAACTTGGGGTTAAGTGCCTTGCTCAGGAACCCAGTGGTAGAGTAGAGTAGAGTAGAGTGATCTTTTATTATCCCACGAATGGGAAATTTGGGCGTTACAGGGCTCTTAAAAAAGACAGGTGTATAGAAAGAGAAGAAAAAAAAAAAAAAAAAGTAGTGCTGGAGGTCTTTTTCTCCATCTTTTTCATGTTTTTCTTCTTCTTCACCGACTGCCAAACTGAACACGTCCCCGGTGATCTCGCACCACATCACGCTTTTTAGGATGACATTTTAAAACCTGAATTTTCTATTCACCAAATTGTAAAATAAGATAATTTACACGACATTTCTTCATGCTTCATGCTGACTTTAATTGTGAACCTGAATGTAGAGAAGGCAGTTTTAGCTCTCTGGGCTCTCTGGGTTGCTCCATTTGTGGAGATAAAGGTCTGGAGAAATGCGTGCGAGTTTGAAAAGCAGTTTTTCCTCTTAAGCGTTACTGGCCGACTGTAAGGGCGTCAGGCTGGAGGTGGAAGTGGAAGGTGGGAGGGGGTTGGGGTTAGAACGTGTGTGTGTGTGTGTGTGTGTGTGTGTGTGTGTGTGTTTGAGTGGGGGAGGAGGTTAGGAATGTGGAGTGTTGGTGAAAGGCATCTGAACAGAACCAAATGTGCTTGGTTTTATTTGGCAAGGTGGCATTTATTGCTGCTTGTTAGACTTGTTTGTGGAGGCTCCCCAAACTGCTGGGTGGATTTAGTCCCTTTCGTTTTCTCTCTTGTTTCATTAAAACTTTCCTAAACGTTGTTCAGCACATTTTTGCATTTTCTCAGAACAAATAAGCTGCTGCACTTTTCTCGATCATTTCTAGAGTGTAACGCTCCGATTGGTTGATTCGATCCTCTTTCATTCCGCAAAATTAGGCTTCGTGGACAACGGGCCTGGGTGGGGTTCCTGTTTTTACATTTGTAGGGTATTCAACTCCATTTTCTCAAAATGAGAAAATTCTCATTTTCTGAGCCGCTTGTCCTGATTAGGTCCAGCTGGGTGCAGGAGCCTGTCCCAGCTCTCCCAGGATGAAAAGTGGGGAAACACCCTGTCCCAGCACAGCAAGAAGGTTCTGGGTTCAATCCCCAAACAACCTGGCTCCAGAAGTACAGGTCACGAGGATCGGAGACAAGCTGATTTGGATAAGTGGCTTAGAAGATAGATGGATGGCAAACAAGGGGAAAAAAATGACTTTCCTTTAATTCCATTTAATTCTCCTAAGGAAGCGATCGGCCCAGCAAATTCGCTGATTTTGTATTTTGGAAAACATGGCAGCTTTATTTCAGAGCCCGTTAATTACTGATTGGCCGTCTGGGTGTTTTCGGACGCAGGAGCTTTGCACAAATAAAGGTTTTAATTTGCTTTCCACCTTTCACACGTGGCACAGAGGGTCATTCAGAGACATTGTCCTTGGTTGAAAAAATGAATGGTGTGGTTCGTTGCGCTCAGCATGGTGGCCGTATTACAGAAAGTCGCACCCTTCTGTTAAAAAAGAGCCAGTCAGCTTGTTGTTAAAGGTGTAAAAGGCCCCTTTTTGTGGTGCGCACACGCAGAAGCATGAAGGACCTGAAAAGGCACTTTTTTGGACCCTGTTTTGGCAAAATTTGCTGCAAACCGTTTATTCTGCTACATTTTACCAGTGGCTTTAAATGTGGCTTTTAATTCAGGCTTCATGGCTCTGAGCCTGGGCTTATGAGACAAGAAATAAGGGCCCATTGACAAAGTGCCGCTGAATGAACAGACTTCTTATGCGCACTCTGGTGGGTCTCAATAGTCTGTCTTAATGTAGTTTCCTGTTTTTCCTCTGATATCTCTCTAGTTACAATGATGTGTGGTGAGGCCTGCAGCCTTGGGGCAAGAAGCTACATGCTTGCCCCCAAACCCCCCGCTTTCCTAGACTCAGACGCCCAAACCTGTCAGCATCAGTTTGACTCTGTAGCCGGAGTCGCCGTTTACCCTCTTAAGTCTCCCGAGCATGTAAACCTTGAAAATCCTCTAAAATATTTCCAGTCCTGTTTCAGTCGCGGCTAGAAGAGGTGCTGTAGCCCAGACTGCTGAAAAGGTTCACGCCGGCTCCGATAGAAAGGTCGGATTGGTGCGTACGTGGCTGCAGACCGGTCGGAGTGCCCATGTTAAATGACTGGAAGCAGCTTTAATGGGCACCAGAGTCATAGATGGAAGAAACTGATTACGTGCAGTTTATGGTCCATCGTGTGGGCGACCGGGTGGCGAACCTGGGGCACCAGAATGCACTGTGGGAAGTAGGCAAGCCTCTCTGTGGCAGGCAGTTAAAAGCTTTTCTGCGGTTTTGCACTGTTCAGCAGCGGGTCAGTGCGTCTGACACATTCTGGCCAGCTTCCAGGAGCCTGCTCAAACCGGAAACATGCTAGGCCGCAATCATCTGGCCCAGAAGTAACCTCTGGGCCGAATGCTCCACCACACCCCGTGTGTGTTTCTGACGGCTCCCCCAAAAGTCTACCGTTTGACAGGTAGTAATTTTATAGAAAAAGATTAGGGAGGAAAGGGAGGGTTGAGGTGTGCAGGCCCAGAGCCGTTACTCTACCGAGGCACTCCGCCCCCCCACCCCCCCCCCCCCCCCCCCCACCACACACACCGGGGAATTTAGACTCTGGGTTTTATTTTATTTAAGCCTCCTGTTCTTGCTGCTGCTTGTGGTTATTAAAGCAACATTTTAAAACACATGGGTGTGATCTGCCACTGCTTCCACTCTCCCCTTTTTAATCCCCAAAAGGCAAGTCTTGTCAAGTCTTGTCGCTAAAAAAAGTCCCACTTTGGGAGAGGTTTGCTAATTTTAAACAGAAAAGATTTTTAATGTTTTATTTCTGGCAAAAATAACACCGAGTGGACTTGTTTTGGTCATGTTTACTTTCGGCTCACCTTATGTTTGTGCAATAGAGACTGAAGGTAAGGATCATTATGAAGATGATGGTTATTAGTGCTGGCTGTTAGAGCCACAGGGGAGTCGAGGGAAGCTCCTTGTGAGAGCATTGATCTGCCCTAGCTCCATCTGGGACGACTGCGGGGGGCGGGGGGGAGAGAAAGAGAGAAAATGTTCCACTCTATCAGTGGAAAGCCTAGTAAACTAGACGAGTAAATTAAGAGTGAATCTGTACGTGGAGTAAGTTGCCTTGGTTCTCCTCTGATGTTCTCCTCAGTGCACTACAGTGATAAGACCACTTGATGTCTGAAGGAACTTGGCCTCCTTTATGTTGCTCTTGATTTCCCAACCACAGCCTCTAGATCATGGGTGGATCAGGCCAGGGAAACTCCAGGTTGGGTAGAATCTGTCATGAACCAAGACCTACAGAGGTCAAGATGGGGCTGATTAGTTGTCAGCCAGACTTATGATGGGTAAGTGGGCTCCTTTTGAGACCTTTCAACACAGAGAACTAGAGAGTTCCAAGAAGGCTCCAAATTGGGTACAACTTTTCATCTGGATTTGCTCAAAAAATTCCCATCAGGAAGGATTCCAATTCGCTTATCATGTTTGGGCATTGTGGTTCTCTATGGCTCTCCAGAGGTCTCGATTAAGTCTTTTAAAACCATCAAGCTCAAGGTCCTACTTCCTCACTTTTCCTGGTCCAGGCTGATCGACGTTCCCAAAATTGTTCCTATAGCTGGAACTCCAGCTATGACACCTTGCTCAGTGTTGAAAACGAATCTGCCTTCACACAGAAATTATTTCCAATGCAAATCAAAACCGTCCTCGGTGGGTCATCACGAAAGCCTTCAGAGACCTACATGCGCCTCTACACGTTCACCTCGGGCTGTCCTCTCACCTACTGCAGCCTGATAAAGGCGAGCGGCCGCTGAGTCTAGCTGACCCAATAAATCACTGTGCAGTTTAGACTCCCTTATCTGCCCGTTTACATGAGCTGAAGGTCGGATTCATCGGCGTGTCTGATTCATCGCTGCGTCTCCCAGGTTTCTCCTGCTGGTAGGATGTAGTTTCGGTGGCAGTTCTCCCTCTTTCCATTTTTTTTAACCTCCTATAGGTTTTTCGGAGAAGTGAAAACGAGAAGTACAACTAACGTTACCATACAGTGAAGAACATGGTACATGATCGCTCTGCCTTCACCGCAGTGATGGTGACACTGGTCAGCATCCAGCTTTAGGGAACTGGCAAATAAAACTGCAAACATGTACAAGTTTACTGAACCTGCACGTCCTCAAATACTTGCAGGGCTTTTACGCCCGCTTGCTACAGTCTGGGCTCGGGATGACATACAGGCGTCAGTGTCTGCATCTTTTCCTTGATTTATTTCTTATATTATTTCTCTATATTAGACCATTCACCAACCAGTCTCATGGTAGTCCTGAAAAACAGCAAAGATGGGAAGAGAGGAACCGAGATTAGAGGGATCAGATGTGTTTTGAAAGTTGTAGTGAACGCCCAGAACTTGCAGCCTAATCCTGAACCTTTCTTAAAAACTAATGGACGCAATTGATAAAATCACTGTGCTGGTCCATGTGTTCAGTACCATCGCTGCCGAGGTGTCCTCAAAGGTGCAACGTGGCCCTTGAGCTCCAGTTTTGTTACTTAAATGTGTTTGTCCCAGGAGAAAGGGGCGGATTTATACCTTTTCATGACCTGTTGTTTTAAAGTAGAAGCTGTCTACAGAGTCAGTCCATCTTAAAAGATATACCTGCAGTGGAATGTGGCGTCGACACCACCCCATTGACACCCAGCTCCCTTTTTTCCTGAATGGCGAAATAGTGTGTGTGTGTGTGTGCGCAGACATGCACTTTTGGAGTCCCTCAAAGCCGTCTCGAAAATGGTCAACAAATGCTTGAGGGCGGGTCTCGAGACAAAGAACGTAGTTTTAACATTCCTGCACTGACCACGCTGCCGCAACAAGACCAAACATGCCGCTGTTTCCCAGAATTCCTCTCCATCCATCCACACTCGACACTCTTCTGGGCCTTTAACCCTAAGCATCTGGATTTTGTCTGATGAATTTCGATACGGAGACGTGTTTTGATGCAAAACGTCCACTTTTTCTCTTTGATCTGTACTTTTTTTGTCCAGTTTATGCTGCACTTAAAAGTGTGAACTCATATTGTGGTTGAAAAGAGCTGGAGTGATTAGAATTTTTGGGGGCAAGAATGATTTAAAAGGGTTAAAAATGCGATGACTGATGGGCCAGTGTGATTTTAGGTTTAGTCCAGAGTAAAGTTAGAGTAAAGGTGTTTTATAGTCGTTTTGGAGTGTTTCTATTGGCCCTTTCATCTTGAAATATTTGCCCAATGAAAAGGCCCTCTTTGCTCTTTTTTGCACAGTAATTTACATTTTAGATACTTTTTTTTTTTTTTTTTTTTAGGAGTACAGACTGTCTCATTGGGATAATTCCAGTTTAACCTCTGATTATTCGCTGATGATTGATCATTTGGGTTGGAGCGATGTTGGATTTTTAGGCTGATGAACAGAATTCAAATGTCATGAAAAAGGAGAAAAAAGCAGAAATGGGAATGACGTTATTATATCATTATTTATTAGAGCAGCAGACGTGCATAAAAGTTTTATTTTATTGTTTAAACAAAATAAAAGCGTTTTACCCCAGTGAACAATCTGAATTTTAATATTTATTTTTTCAGCAAATACCTACAGATTCTGATATATTCCAGTATTTAAAGGAAGTCCAATGGTGAAATTTACTCCGATACAATAAAAAGCGGGTTTAGTATTGGTCGATATTATGTTTTTTAACCAATAGATCGGCTCGACCCTCATTTCAGGGAATATAAGAGAAATAGCCTTTAACCCTGATGTCTATATGTTCTCCTGTGAGCCGATTTCATTGATGGTTTGATCCAGAAGTTCAGTCCGTGTGTGCCTGTCCTGTTTGCTCAGGTTTAATAGGTGATATATGACTTGTGGATACGCAGTACATCAAGCCATAGACTCTGATTAAAGATTAACCAGGTCCGTATCAAGGTTCTGCCATGACCTCCAGCCTTCGGACCAATCAAAACCAGTGGTCGTTGAGTTTATGGCCCTTGTTCCTTCCTAAAAAATCATAAATAACTTAAAACATCTTCTAATAGGGATCCTCGATTGTTGCCAAGTTGCCCAACCCTAAGCAGCAGGTCCAGAACCCATGATTTATCACAGGGGTTCTGTAACCTCAGGGACATCTCAAAAAGCAGAACCGCCAGGAGAGAGGTCTGCAATATTGTGTTTGATTATAAATCTCAGTGTTGGCCTCTGCTACACCCGTCTTGCCAAATTCCTGCAGCTTTTCTTGGGTAAATCAATCGTTTTGCTCTAAATAAGGCAGGCTGATATTCAAACAAGTCACATTATTGATTCATTATTGATTATTTTAGTGTTTTTTGGGGGGAATGCACGATCGGAATTGCTCAATATTGGACAGGTGTTGAGATTTGACCAGTATTTTAGGCATTTAACAGACCGTGTGCAGTTATTAGACAAGTGAGTGCTTTGATCAGATCATCACTTTTCTGCATATGTTCCAACTCCAAGCTGTAGAAACCTGAATGCTGATTGGATTTAAGCAGATCGGGTGATGTGTATTTGTGTAATGAGGGGGCGTGGCCTAAGGAGATCAACACCTGATATCAAGGTGTGCAGCGTTATTAGGAGCTTCTTTTCCTCCTCAGGAAACATGGACCTAAAAAGAGAGAACTGACTCTGAAAAGTCAAAAATTGTAAAAAGTCTTTCAGATGCAGCAGATGAAATGTCGCAGATATTGGGACGGGAGCACAGAACCATCACACAGTTTGTTGTAAACAGAGTCGTGAGAAAAGTGTTGAGAAAAAGAAATGCAAATGAACTGCCAAAGATTTGAGGAGAATCAAACGTGAAGCTACCAGGAACCCATGATCCTCCGGTGCTGTCCTATTCCAGAGCTGAACCTACCTGGAGTGTCCAGAAGAACAAGGTGTTCCGTGCTCAGAGAAATGGACGAGGTAAGGAAGGCCGAGTCCCCTTTTAAGAAGACACTTCTTCAAGCAGTGCTTCAGGAAAAAGTCTGACCTTTCAAGAAGATCATGATTGTTCTGCAGGATGATGCTCCATCACATGCATGAAGTTCTCCACTGCGTGTCTCACGGACCCGACCCCTTCCTCACCTGAACTAAACCCTGTTGAGAACTTGAGGACCTACAACTATTAATGTATCCCCTGAGAACGTTCACACTCGCGTCTCCTTTGTAAGACGTTCGGGTTTCAGGGTTTGAACATTCTGGGTCGACTGATGGTGCTGGATATGTTCCAGATTCAAATGAATCCTCAAAACACTCACTCGCCTAAACGTCGTGCACGCGGTGAAAAGCATTTATTTCTGGACGAGAAGAATATTTAGGAGTTTCAGACTAAATTGCTCTCACTTTTTCATTTCGCCTCATTTTTCGAATTAAAGAAGTAAGCTTCTCCCGTCCAGGGTGATTTGGAGGTGAAAAACATCCGACGTCGGCCTACAAATCTCGTGAAGCGGTCGCACTGTGAGCGTAAAGGGAAACGGAGGCAGTTCTTTGAAACCCGATGTTATCTAAATGGCCCGCCTGGGTCCAAAGACTGCTCAACTGTGTTTCAGCCCAGTGATCTTTCATCCCGACCCTCCGTGAGCCCGTAGCTGGGGATGTAAGCAGATCTTTATTGGCTCTTTGTGGGGCAGAAATTCCTCTCCGGAACATTCTGTGGCATTTTCTTTCACCTCTCGACCCCCCCCCCCCAAGCCCTGACGAGAGACATCGTCTATCACAGCACACGGTCCATGAACTTGGTCCCGAGTGGATATATGTATGAGGAGCCAAATGCTGCTGGGGTCCCGTGGAGGAGGGGTGTGTGTGTGGGGTGGGTGTCATGGGGGTGGAATACAGATGGAGGGGGTGATGTTAAGCGGGTGGACGACTTTATTTACCGTTTCCTGTTAAGAGACACCTGTGAGAGTGGGACTGCATTGAGGGTGCTTCCTCGGGGGAGGGGGGTGTGTGTGTGTGTGTGTGTGTGTGTGTGTGTGCGCACGCTCACACATGGCTTAAGAATGCTGGTTCAGTTTGTTGAAAGGCTCGACGACTCCTAAGTTTTTCTCATATTTTGATGTAATTCATTTTAACGTCTTTTTCTAACCCCCCTGTATCTGCTTTCCTTTACTGTGCCTTTAAGACCGATATGTAAATTAGCTCTGCTCTTATTGGCCATCTCAAAAAGCAGTCCATTGAAACATTTGTGTTCAGTCTCATGCATGTGACAGCGAATGATGTGTCTTTAGATGTATGTGGAAGGAGGAGTCTTGCCCAAGAACACCTATAGTCCTTGTCCACCAATAGGGATGCATATGTTATTAGGTGCCTTGCCCACGCACTCTGGGGTCTCTTGTTTGTGACCTCCCAAAAAAATTGGGAGTGAATTTAAAACAGTTTGGACCTTTTATGAACTTTTATGAATTACTGATTAATAAAAAAAAAAAAATCTATCAGGATTGCGTGTAGAGGGAATGGGTGGTGATGATGGTCTGACTCTTTCCTCTACAGAACGGAGGCGGTGGATGGGGGGAAGAGTCGGACGGCGGCAGAGGAAGAGGAGAGGCGTCCAGGGATTTTGCCAAGGTGAGCTGACCGTCTCGGCGTCAGGAGAGACGACACTTTTAATTCATCCTTTCCGTTATCATTAGTCGTGAAAGGGAAAACCTTTCATTGGGAGAACGTTTTTATAACCCATCATATAGAAGTGGAGCAACCGGTAGCCGTATGTCCAGCACCCGGGGAGCAGGGATGGGGACGGTACCTTGCTCAAGGTTACCTCTGGGATTCGGAACCATGATCTTCTGATCCTGGGGCCGACTCCCTAACCACCAGGCCACCTCTGCCCCAAAGCGTCCTTATAAGCACAGCAAGGACGGCCCAGACCGAGCCGGGCCAGGACGGATAAAGCCAGTCCACACCCTGCCCTCAGCATGTGTCCTTATATTGGCCAAAATATCACCCCTCAACTGCTGAACGCATCTCCAGATACTTTTTTAATTCTTTCCAATTTAAACTTGACTTTAACCGCAGGGCTTTTAAATTGTACTGGTTGTGATTTTTGAGGGTTTTTGATGTTGGGAGGTAGTTTGTAGGACTGTCACCAACAATTATCCCATAAATTTATCAATTAACTATTTGACTACATGAGTCTAAATGATTCATCTTCCTTCATCCATTCATCATTTTATTTTGGCAGTACGTTGTCTCTGTAAATGTGGCTCAAAACCCGCTAACAGAAATATTTCATTGGATAAACTTTTAGACTGAGGTTTAGACTGTAGTTTATTGTGGTTCCTCTCTCACCCCTGCAGCTGTACGAGTTGGACAACGACCCCAACAGAAAAGAGTTCCTGGACGATCTCTTTACCTTCATGCAAAAGAGAGGTAGGACGTTCAGACTTTCTTTATTTTCTTCGTGACCTCCGCTGTAGATTCTGCCCAGTCAGCAAGTTTTACTGCAAGACTGTTGCCTTCAGTACATCACACACACACACACACACACACACACACACACACACACACACACACACACACACTTTGTGCTTTACTATTGCCATTTACATGTAAATTGCATAGTTTGTTTTTTTTTCATTGACAGTAGATTTATATTCAGGCGATCAGGAACTTGCTATGTATGGCTGTCTGTCCGTCCAAAAAATGTAACTTCAACATGAGTAAGAAATTGTTCTTACGTTCCCAAAAATAAATGAAAATCATTTTAAAATGGACGAAAAATGATTAGAAAAAGAACAAAAAAATTAACATAAAAATATTTTAATTCTAAAATATATTTTAAAAAGTGCAACAAAAGACTAAAAAAGGGCTCAAATTGAGCAAAACAAAAGACCAGAACGAATAACAAACAGTCAAACCGTCACCAGCACCGTTTTGGAACAGGTCTTGGATTCCTCCAGGCTTCGCAGCATCAGGATGAGCTCAGTGCCAGGAAATTTACTCCGAGCTGAATCCCAGAACGCGTCACGACCGCCGTGAATCCGTGCGTAATCGCGCTGCGCTCCTCTTTACAGCCAAGGAGAGAAAACTGTCGCTTCCCGGCGGCCATCTGTTTAACACATTGCCTGCCAGAATGCAGAATATGCGTGAGGCCTGTGTGTGTGTGTGTGTGTGTGTGTGTGTGTGTGTGTGTGTTTGTCGAGAGTATGTTAAGCCTTGGTGATTCATCGTGCATGTCTGAACGAAAACCTGTAGCGCTGCTTTCGGCCCCTAATGCTCAGACAGCTCATCACATGTGTCCCGGGAGCAGAAGTGTGATTTGGGCGTTTCCCCATCTGTGTAGATCAGCTTAGACATCTTAACTGTTTGTTTACACGACTAATGGCTAACAAGTCGCTCTGACCTTGCCTAACGTCCTGTCTGTAGGCCTTGAAGCCTGAATGGTGTCCATGTTTAGGTGTGTGATCCAAGTTCTTCTCAGCTCCAGTGCTAATCGGACGAGGCTGGGCGTTTCTAGGAGTCTATTTATTTATTTATTTTTAAACCAATACTCTCATCCTTCCATGCTGCAAGCTTGCAGCGTCCTCTAACAGGGACATTCAGAGCCAAATGTGCAGGACCAAAGGTCTTTTCCTATTCCTCTTTGATGTAAATGAAGGCCATCACCCTGAGGACATTCTGTGGAAGGCAGATCATGTTAATAGATCCAAGATTACATGGTAAACTGAACTACTCGGGCAGATTTCCGAGCATTTTACACTCGTTTTAAACAAGTTTTACCTTAAAAGAAGATAAAATGAGCTTCAGTGTCCTCCATGAAAGACATTTGTATTCATTACCTCAGTTTTGTCTCTTTGTACATGAAGGAGATGATTCAGATCCAGAGAAACTGTTTAGGATAGTTGAGGATTATTAAAGTTATCGCATGATGGAGATCCAGATGAAGGTCCTGGGGCAGAGGAGACTCCAGAGAGTTTTGATGGAGCACAGCAAAAAAAAAAAAAAACAGCCACGCCAGGCCGGCCCAGACCAAGCCGGGCCAGGACGGATAGAGTCAGTCAGAGTTGTCCACTCTGGACCAAGAGCTGAATATACGCCATGAGTGCTATGTACATATTTTACACTATAGTTATTTACAGAGGTTATAAAAATAATAACTATAAATATTTCATTTTGCCTTTTTTTTAACCCCCACATTCTCTTTGTCTCTGGCTTTGGATTCAAATTTTTTTTGGCTGTGTTCTAATGTCCGGAGTACTACCCAATCACTTTTAATATCTAAAAACAGATGCATTTCTGAAGGAAACGTTGCTAGGTGGTGGTCAAGGTGTTCCAGATGCTTGCTATGTTGTTGCAAGGCTGCAGCTATGGTTTTGCAGACGTGGCTACCTGGTTGCTATGGCATCTCTACAGGAGTTTCTTTGGAGCCGTTTGGTTTAACAGAGAACGCAGTCAAGCCGGAAACCTTTCTTCCTCCGTTGCCCTGGATTGGTGGAAATATGTCAACTTTGTGACATCACAAAATCAGTCTGCCTTTGCAGTTTCCATAAATGGGCCAAATGGGCTTTTCAAACAGCAGTTCGCATCCTACATCATGCCTTTATTTAGGAAAAGACTTTTCCATGAAATAAGATCTTTAAAGGTGGGACATGATGCTTATAGCAGCACCACAGGGCGCAGTGAGGTCTCAGGATGTCTGCGGGACATTATGCCGTAATTATAGGCCTTGAACGAGCTGTAATGGCAACATTAAGGTCAGTAAGCTCTCCGCCATGCTTGCGCTGTAATGGACTCGGGGAGGTGTTGGACAACTTGGGCTCCCCCCCCCCCCCCCCTAATGGCCTGTTTTGCAGAGTTTGCAGGCTCAGGCTCTTATCCGTTCACCCTGGTAGAGGATGATGGACGCGTGGGTGGGGGTGTGTGTCAGTGAGCGTGAGGGAGATGGATGAGTTTGTTTTAGGAGCCGGGAAGCGAGAGAGTGGCAGTGAAAGCTTGTGGACAGGCTTGGAGACACAGGGGGTCTCTGTTGAAGGAGCACCTTCATCATGAGAGCCTGGTTTGAAACGCTGTGCCTCCTCACCCCGCTCGTCCATTTCAGCTCAGGACATCGGACCGCGATGTGACGATGGCTGTGATTTTGACATCAGTGGCAGTGGCCTGTTGATCTGGGAGGTTTTCTTTTTCCTCTTATTGGTCCAGATTTGTTTTCTCAAATGTTGCCAGTTTAACCTCGAGACAGCAAATACTCTTTCTTTTTCTCTCTCTTTACCTCGCTCTTTCTCTCTACACCTCTGTTGCCCCCATTTTTCTCTCTGTCGTTCTCTTGCTCTCTCCCTCACATCCCCTCCCTCCCATAATCGGGCCTTAATCGCTGTGAACAAATTGCTTAGCCTGCCTTATGGTGTGTGTGTGTGTGTGTGTGTGTGTGTGTGTAAAGGCTGTTAGTGATCTCACTAATGGAGGATCAGCCCCCAGTGTCGGGGGAGGGAGGGGTATTCTCTGTATTTTTGGGAACTAAACTGAAGGAAAGTTGTGAGAGAGTTTCACTTCCGCCTTGAGTGAATAAATGTGAGGAAGTGTGGATGTGTTAGTGCATTTCTGCTGTGTGTGTGTGTGTGTGTGTTTGTTTTCACGGTGGCGGAATTTTCACCAGCTGTTTTAAACAGTCTCTGTGGGGCCGTGTTTGGGGCCCTGAGTGCCAACGAGCAACAGAAAAGCCACATGTACACATCGGCCATCAGCCGGGAACCCTGGAGCCGTTTCTCTTCTTTAACTTCACAAAATGATGGAAAGGCTCCTGCACGATGCAGGACGTCCTGCAGGACGGCGGCCGGGCTGTAGGACTCTGTCCAGCGTTATTAATGCTTTGCTTTGCCGTTTAGTTTGTCCTGTTTAGTTATTTCAGTCTGTTCTTTACAGTTAGTTTACAGAGGGTTTATATTTTCTTAATTAAGGATCATTAATTAACTAGGCGTTCGTGTCCTGATTAATAATGGTCATGATGTAATTTTAATGTATTAATGATTCACTTTTTTAATAAATCAGTTCTAAGCATTAATAAATGAGGCCATAAGCTCTTATTACTTGTTAGCCTCTCTCTTTCACTCGCTCCCTCCTTCGCTCTCCCTCTTTCTGATGCTCGTGGTTGCTTTCGGTCTCTCCTTTACTCTCACTTTCTCTCTTGCTCTTGCTTGCACTCTCTCTCTCTCGCTCTGTCTCTCTCTTGCTCTGTCTCTCTGTCTCAGGGCTGTTCAGCTTCGATGATGAATGTTCCTCTTGTGTCCTGATGGACAAGGCCACAGAGGGATGCTTCTGTTTTAAAGATAGAGAGAGAGAGAGAGAGAGAGAGAGAAAATCAGTAGGTCAATCTCAGGTCAAGGTGGTTCTGTTAAAGCAATAGTTTGGTAAATATTTCAGGGTGGGGTTGTATGGGTTTGTTCAAGTGTTTTTTAAAAATATAACAGCTAGTGTTACTGTGGTTTGGGTGACTGAGGTGTGTGTGTGTGTGTGTGGACAGAGGAGTGAAGGATGTAATATGTTAGCAGGATTATGTTGAATATCTAAAAAAAAAATATATATATATATATCATTGCAAACAAGACGTAATATATTATTTTTGATGGTTTTTGATGCCGTTGTCATGGAGACAATGAAGATGTCCAATGGCTGGGTCGTGCTCTTTGGTGACTAGTTTGTTTTGTGTCTCTCTCTTGTTCTACCCCTCAATCTTTCCTTTTTCTTTAACAGAACAACCTTGACCTGAGAGTGGCTTACTGAACTTCTCTCTCTATTATCTGTTGCTCTCTCTTCCCTCTTTTTATTAATCTCTCTCTTCCTCCCTCCTTCTCTCCTTGAAGTCCTCTTGTCTTGTCCCTCTGGTTACTTGGGTTTCCAAGCAGGGGCTTGCAGGAAGTTCCACACTGACATGCAAAGCCTGTTCACTCTGTTTGCACCAATTATAGCATGAATGCACTCCAGGGGAGTAGTGTGTATACACTACAGCACACACACACACACACAATTATACACACAGGGCCTCATTTGGTGTAGTTTGTACTCACAGGCACAAAAGTGAAGTTCAGGCGGCGCTTTGCTTGTGTGTCATTTTTCGGTGATGCCGTGTAAACCTGAAATGGTGCCTTTTGTAGAGATCGGGAATTCAAATGACATCACATTGTTTGCATCATCAGTAAAACAAAAACGGGGAGTCTGGCACGTTCAGTTCTACCGAAGTCCGTTCAGTGGTGGCGAATGGGACCAGACGTTTAAAGCTCCCAAACTCCAGGAAATTAAACGTCCAAAGCATTGATGAGCCTTTTTGGACCGACAGGAACCGATTCACCGGGGCAGCGGTGGCCTAGTGGTTCGGGATGCGGCCACAGGATCGGATGATTGTGGATTCAAACCCCTTACCAGTAGGTTGCCGTGAGGTACCCTTGAGCAAAGTACCATCCCCGTCACTTCTCCCCGGGCGCTTTCATAGCTGCCCCCTGCTGCAGGGTGTTTGTGTGCATGGGTTAAATGCAGAGGTCCAATTTTGTTGCGGTTCACTGCGTGCTGTGACCTTGCAATGATGCGAATAGTCACTTTCACTTTTTCACTTTCTTGAACCAGTTCTGTTCAGGATTCCTCAGACCTTGATGCCATCTGGTGAACCAGCTTGCATTTTCACTCCTCCAGAGCTGTTGCAAGGGTGTCAATAAAGGACGGGTTCCCAACCAACCAACTTTGGGTCTAAATGCTCCGAACAGCTCGAATTTGGAATCATAAAGCAGCAGGATCCTGGTTGATTGTAGAACCCGAGCTGGATGGCACCACATGTTAATGTGGGTTAAGGCTGATTTGATGATCTAAAGTCTGATTTACTGGTTAATTTTAAAATGATTGGAAATCAAACCATTATAAGATGGGCCAGAACTTTTGCACAGGTGGCTTCTTTTTTTTGTTGTTCTCAGTGTGTTAAATTCACCAACATACTTTACTGCAAGCAGAAGTGTGTTCGTTTTCATAAATCTGACCACACTTTTGCCAAAATCGTTGAAAATCGAGAAATGCCGGCCGAAGCTAGAGAAGCCTGGAGATCCAGAGGCTCAGAGTTTCCAGGAAAGAACTGGTTGAAGTGTGTGGTTGACTGGTGTTGGGGTTGTTTTTTTCTTCCCCCCTTCCTTTTTTCTTTCAAAGGGAAAGGGTTGGATTAAGGGGGCCCCTGTCCCTCACAATGATTAATGACCCTGTAAAACACACAACACACTCCCTCAGACCAGAGAGTGTTGTGGAGAGTTTAGGGGGGGACAGCAGTCTTTCATTTCCTTAAGACGGGAGGGACCCGTCAGTCGAGCGGAAAGGAACCGGGACAGTTATCGAATGTTGGGAAAGTCTGAAGAGTGCTGGAGAAGGGTTGCACCTCATTTTTAAAAGTTTCTACATTAAAGGCTTGAACAAAGTCATTCACCGTGAGTTTGCCGTGTGATGCTTTGTGGTAGTGACCGTGGTGGTGAAAGGAACCAGACGTCTTCAGAACTTCTCCAAGCCCACCACTGAACCTTCACGTGCTTTTATATTCAAAATCAGTCTGTCTCTACATCTCAACAATGATCTGGATGAGACCTTCACGTGCTTTTATATTCAAAATCAGTCTGTCTCTACATCTCAACAATGATCTGGATGAGCCACCTCACAGAGAAGGTCCTGGGTTCAATCTCCAGCCTGGGTCCTTGTGTATGTTCTCACCGTGACCTCCTCGAGCTCTGACCGTCTGAAGACGTGCACATCAGGCGGATTGGAGGTGGTTTCAGGGTCACCCTGGTTAGAAGTGGCTCAGATGGATTTGAAGTGAAAACCCTTGTCATTGCGAGGTCACAGCACTGCACACCATGAACCACAACGAAACTGGACCTCTGCTTTTAACCCATGCACACAAACACCGTGCAGCAGTGGGCAGCTGTTGAAAGCGCCCGGGGAGCAGTGATGGGGACGGTACCTTGCTCAGGGGTACCTCAGGGCAACCTACTTTTTGAGGGAATCGAACCCACAATCTTCCGATGCAGGGCAACTCCCTAACCGCTAGGAGTATTAAACGACTATTAAACGTTTTTAGCAATTCTGATCTCAAGACTGTTAAACTGAAGAAGGTACATCTGGCCAACTATTTTATTTATTTATACTTGCTGTATCACAAAAAAAAATTGGATTTGGTTGCCTAGCAACATCCTATAGGCCGTTAACTTTGGGAATACTCTGTTTTCCAGTGACTTTGAGTGCAAGCTGGACCAGAAGTAGTCTTATAATTATGATTAAATGTGAAAAAATATAAATGTGGGGGAAATATATATACATATATCATTTTTTAAGGCGCTTTCAAACCACACCCACACACACACACACACACTCCTTAGGAAGGGTGTTGTCTCCAGACGTCCAGCAGACAGCCGGGGTGTATGGCTGCTTTTTAATCAGCGTGGTTTAGCTCGTCTGTGTAAGAAGCTGCTATTACGGCAGATGCTTGTTTATGATTAAACGGGAGGTTGGTTTGGGGTTTAGTGCAAAAACTCAGTCTGGTATGGGAAGGCCACGCCCACCCAGGATGAGAGGACACGCCCAGCGTGGGGGATGACTAGGTTGGGTTGACTGTGGCCGGCTTTCAGTGCTCGATGCGGTTTACCAGCTTCAGTGATCTACTGCAGGCTTGTGTCTGCTCTTGGATTTTTCTACACTTCAGAGTCCCACGATCGCGGTCTTAGGAGGACAAAAAGCTTCACAGAGAAGAAAGATTTTCTTCACGTTTATGCGACAGAAATACACGTCCTTCAGTCCATCTCTTTTGTTTTCTTCCTTCTTCTGCCATGCTCGTTTTCTTTCTCTCTTTCCCTGTCATTTTGTGCAGCAGGGGGCAGCTATTAAAAGTGCCCGGGGGGCAGTGATGGAGACGGTACCTTGCTCAAGGATACCTCAGGGCAACCTACCGGTGAGGGAATCGAACCCACAATCTTCCGATCCGGGGCGACTCCCTAACCACTAGGCCACTAATGCCTTTTCTTTTCTCTGCATTCATTTACTCTCATAATTAAGGTGGGATCACAGATTTGCAGTAGTTGAGTGGTGTGTGTGTGTGTGTGTGAGAGAGAGAGAGAGAGAGCTGGTTGATGATAAAGATGTGAGAAGACAGGACGCAGTGTGTTGGGCTTCATCGAGAGCTGAAGAACATCCACGGTGTGATCTCTTGTGTTTTTTTCTTGACCTCCACTCTCTGCCTGTTGCCTTCAGGAGCAATAAGTTCACCAGCCCCTCTCTGCAGACTGGGGGAGGGTGTCTACCCCTTCCTTCTCTGCCTTCCTCTTCCCCATCCCTCCCTCTGACCAGAGGCCCATGTCTTACCAAAACAGTTTACAGATGACCAGTCTTGCTCAGGCCCCAGAGGAGACATTCCAGTCCGCTGACGCTGCAGCGACAACGTCACAATAATCCTCAACAATGCAGGTCGTGTTTGGACAAGCGCTCACTCCTGATTTTTGAACCTCACATTTCATGCAGGTCTGAAAAGCCTTATCTGGGGGTCCGTCTCATGAAGCACCTTCCACGTCCAGACTAACCACTCCCAGTAGTTTCAGGAGAAGCGATGGCCGAGAGATGAATGATGCTAGACTGGAAAAAAGAACACTCTCTTTGAATCTCTTTGATCTTTTCTGCGCGGAGCTGCTTCTCTCTGTGTCTACGTGACTTTGGAGATGCTAAATTGCCCCGTGTGTCTGCTCTTCTTACTATCTGGTGTCTTTTCAGCAAGTGAAGTGAAAGTGACTTTGCCAAAACAAAACAAAATGCGTCCTTTCTATTTAACCCACGCACGTTGCCACAGCAGTGGGCAGCTATATCCAGCACCCGGGGAGCTTGCTCAAGGGTAACTCGGGTCATGATCTGGTGATCTAGTGGTAGGGTACCTGCCTATGGACCAATGGCTCAAGAGGTCCCAGGTTTGAATCCCACCTCTGGCACTACCACCACTGTGTCCCTGAGCAAGACCCTTAACCCTGAGTGTCTCCAGGGGGACTGTCCCTGTAATTAGGATGTGGAAGTCACTCTGGATAAGAACGTCTGCTGAATGCCATAAATGGCCTTCTGATCCAGGGCCCTAGTAGGCCACTGCTGCACCCTTTTACTTTTTAAGCTCCAGGGCTCCTGGTTGGGATGAGCAGCTCGGATAATGGATGGATGGAGGGAGTGGACTCCCAGTGTAAGTACATTTCTAAAATTAGTTTACACTGGGAGTCAGATACAGTCATTAAACCAACGTGACAGCTGAGAATAGCGCATATGAATGTGACCTTGTTATCCAAGTCAATCTTGATGCTGCTGAATTCTCTGCAAGGTTTGCCATTGTGGTGGAGCCATCTCGGCTCATAATGTAATATGAATACAAGTGCTTTTCTGTGGGAAGATATGTGCAATATTTATATTTTAACTGAAAACTACATATATTATAATATAATTATCCAATACCGTGCAGGAGTCTTGAGCCACTGCTCATGTCTTCATTTCATACTTTGCTTCCTGTCAGACTTTTTCTTATTTTAATGTACTCTTGAGGAGCGGTTCTCCAGACTAGGACAGTGTTTTTTGTCCCTCATTTTCAGTCCGGTCTCTGTACCTGAGCAGTTCTCCAGATCTTCCTGAAGGACAGTGTTGTTGTCTCTCATTTTCAGTCCAGTCTCTGTACCTGAGCAGTTCTCCAGATCTTCCTGAAGGACAGTGTTGTTGTCTCTCATTTTCATTCCAGTCTCTGTACCTGAGCAGTTTGATAGTTCTGTGTTGGTTGATCCACACAGTGATCTACGTCTGAACCTTCAAGCAGAACAAAGCGTCTAACTTAAGACACGACGCAGAGAAGATACAGATGCAGGTGCTTCCAGAAGATCAGGGGATTCGTTTAATGCTGATGCTGAACGTTGAGTTACCTAGAACCTTTTATCTTTAGACATTTTGCAGCCTGATGGAGTAAAACATTTGTTCCCATTTCTTTCAGTTAATCTACTCGGTGAGACGAGCTATGTTGTACGGTTTGGTGACGGTGGCTCTGAAGAAAAGACAGGAGGCGGAGCTGGAGGTGTCTGCGTTAAAGACGCTGAGATTTTCATTGAGGATGGAAAGGAGTAGAAACGAGTATATTAGAGGGACAGCTCAGGTTGGACATTTTGGAGACAAAATTAGAGAAGCAAGGCTGCATTGGTTTGGACGTGTCCAGAGAGACGAGGATTAGACTGGGAGGAGGATGTTGAAGATAGAGCTGCCAGGAAAGAAGAGACGAGGATGGACAAAGAGGAGGTTTATGGATGTGGGCGGTTTGAAGGAGGAAGATACAGAAGACAGGAACAAATGGAGACGGATGATGCGCTGTGGCGAGCCCTAAATGGGAGCAGCC
Source organism: Hepsetus odoe (assembly GCA_017165825.1). Taxonomy (NCBI): domain Eukaryota; kingdom Metazoa; phylum Chordata; class Actinopteri; order Characiformes; family Hepsetidae; genus Hepsetus; species Hepsetus odoe. Next base: position 2,588,843 of record CM029375.1, on the reverse strand, counting down.
GAAAGAAGGAGAAGACCGTATTCATAATTCATCCTTAAAGGAACGCTCTACAATGGCCGTGGTTAAACTACCGAATAAGGAGTGTCGGCTTTATGACATCACAAAGACATTTGAAAACGGGCTGCTTTGAGGTTTAAATTATGGGCTGTATGGATGGGGGGAGTGAACAGTAGCTTTTTTTTTTTTTTTTTTTTTTTTTTTTTTTTTTTAAACCTTCTAGAGAAATGAGTTGCTAAAGCATCACAGTTGCTAAATGTAGCAGCGTCATCCCAACATAGATACTTCATCCGTATCATGCAGGCCGCACTGATCTCAGACCTCACTGAGCAGAGCCCAGCAGCTGATCCCTCACTATTGATCATTCAATCCCCTGCTCACGGCTTTATCTTCCAATCTGCCTGGGCATTGATTACGATGTTAGAGGAGCGAGGAAGGAAATTTCCAAGGAGAGATTTCAAAGGAGAGTCAATGAGAGAGCGAGAGAGCTCACTCCAGGCCTTCTGTTTAACCTCCAAATAGCCTTTTCTGGTGTCGTCCTGTGGTCAGTAGTCATGGTGACGGAAGGCAGGATTAAGTTGCATGTGCAGCAATGGCAATTACCTGCTTTCTCATTCAACTCCATGTGACGCATCACTCAGAAATAAATCTATTCGAGCAACTGCAAAGCAAATTGATGCAAATTTGAACGCAAATGCAAGATAATAGTAACCATTTACCACGTCAGAGGTTACGTAAACGATTTAAATTATATATCCGAGTGCAAAAAATGCCCACTGTACACTTTAAAGTGACATTTTTCTCCATATTTTGTTGCTTCAAAAAAGCAATGTTAAGACTGAAATTGAAACGAAGTATTTATTTACTCGTCTGCTTGTTATGGGTTATGTAATAGAATGACATTTAATTTATATTCCATGTTTTTTAATTTATTATTCGCATTATTTCCATTTCTAAAAATGATGGGGGATATGATTCCCCCATCATGGGGAGATGGGGGATTCTCTCTCTTTCTTAGTTTTTTTCTCAAATGAAGGAAAAAGCTTTGGTCTATGAAGGGTGTTTTTTCTTTTCGCTCAACAAGACAACAGACACAATCAAATCCTAATAAAGTGTCTCCTCTCCTTCTAACAAACACTAAAACAGGACGGATCGAAGGACAATTTCTCCCCAGATATTTGCAGCAGTATTTCAGAACCCCCATCCCCCGCCCGTCCCGTTGTTATCCGGAATGCTGAGTCAGGGTATCAGCCCCCCGCCCCGCTCCGCCCCGACCCGCTCTCTTTTCGATGAGGTGTTGATTAGATTGCGATCAGCTTTGACCAGCCGTCCTCCGGGAGCACACACACTCCGGTTACAGTCAAAGTGGCCTTCTCACTTTTCACACCATCCACTCTTTTCATTCCTCCTCTTTTATCTACTCCTCTCATCCCTTCCTCTGTCCAGGTGACCCACCTTTTTGACCCATGACAAGAGTCAGGTTACTCCCCTCCTCCAGCGTTTCCCTTTGATCCTCTTTATTCTGTTCCTTGCGTTTTTATGACTTTGATTCAAGGCGATTGGTTGCGAGGTTTGTGCGCCGGGACACATTTTTTGTTCTTTTCTCCATGTTTATATGTCAGAAAGCACTTCAGGAAGTCTGTTTGATGTTGCTTAACACCATCGAGTGTGAAGATTTTGCCATGTGGTTTCGATTCCAAGAGAAATATCCCATTTTTTTTGTTTTTTTTTTTTTTTTGTTTGTTTGTTTGTTTGTTTTGTTTTTCTCCCCGTTTGGTCTTACTTTATTATATCTATGGGCATCTCGGTCAAAACCAGACCTCATTTATTTCTAAAGGCCTCTGTCTTTCCCGAACAGTTAAAAAGGCTGTGCTTTGGAAGTTGTATATGCAAATGAGCCCTCTTTTGATTGGCAGCCTTGTTTGGTGCCTCTAAGCTGGCCTAATGCATTTCTTCTCACTTCAGTGTGAATGGGTGAGGATAAATCTGCTGCAGGCAGAAAAGGATTAAACCGGTTCGTGTTCTTTACGGCCTTTTTGCATCTTGAATTGTTCCGTTTTCCATGATACGGGCCCTTTAATCTCTTAAACGAGGAGAATGATGCAATTTCTGGTCACTGTAGCGCCAGTGCGGCTCTGAAAGGGTTACAGGATCGAAGTTAAAGAGTGAGCGGGAGTGACCTGAGGTGCAGACCCTCAGGGAGCCTTTAGCCTACTGCCCTTATCGAAGGAAGCCCCGCCGAGGCATAATCTCACCAGAAAGCCCCCCTGTGCCCGAGTGAACTGTGTGTAGATCATTTCACACAACTTAAAGGATCAACACAAGTCACATGTTTCCCACCTTACTCCGTCCTGCAGATGGTCGAGCAAGGCCGGGCTGATTTTGAGTAAGAAACGCAGCAGGGATTGACGAGTTTGAAAATCAGTTCATTGATGAGAATTCAGTGCTTTACAGATTAGGCTACAAATAATCTGCATCTCCAGAAATAAATGAGGACAGTGTTAATATTACTGCGTCCTGGCACGTCAGACCTTCACGTCTGGAGGAAGCTGCTTTTGCAGACTTCCTAGAAGGGGGCGCTTTTAGTTTTCCTAGCTTCCTTGCTTTTCTTTCCTAGCTTTTATTGTCCCTTCTCCAGGGTACAATAAAGTATTTGTGAGTGCATCCGTTCTAATTTCTTGGTTCAGTTTGATGGGGAAACGTTGAAATTAGCCAGCTTTTTTGTAATTCTTTTTGTGAAAGTGAAGTGAAAGTGACTACATGTCTTTGTGAAACGCAGCACACAGGGAAGCCCAACAAAATGCGTCCTCTGTATTTAACCCACACACCCCGTCCAGCAGAGGGCAGTGATATCCAGCGCCCATGGAGCAGTGATGGGGATGGTACCTTGCTCAAGGTTACCTCAGGGCAATGTTCCGATCCTGGCGCCTTGTCCCTAAACACTAGAGCACTGCTGCACGCTTACACAAATTATTAAAAAACTATTTATTGTATTGGATTGTGAAATGAGATTTAGCGTATGGTTAGAAAAGCGTATGGTTTAAAAGGAGTGCTACACTGACCTCATGACCACCCGGACACAGAGTATCCAGTACCCCCTACACACACAGACGCACACACATGCTGATTCAACAGCAGCTGTAAGTTTGGTCCAGTCAATAAAGACAGGTTTGTAAATGGGCCGAGAGAGTGGGCGAGTGCAGGAGAGTGCGGGGGTGGGGGTGAATGAGGGGGTTGTCATACTGAGAAATGTCTTGTCAGGTGGCTTTCCCACAATGACAACCCTGAAGCCTCTCAAGCAGCACAGGTGTAGAGCTCGTTCGTTTATCACTTCAGAGGCCAAAAGGCTCAATCGCGTGAACAGGAAACAGTGCGAGGACGCAGAAAGGTGATCTAGGAGTCGGTGAAGCTCGCCGTGCACAGTTTAAAGATAAAAAGTGCTCAGAATCCGCGCTCGCCTTAAACTGTTGTTTATGTCAAAATGTTCAGTCATTTCAAAAAGACCCACTTATGCGGTTTTGGACACCGTATGACTGACGATATCCTGACACGGCAGGGTACTGGTGTAGAGTATGTGACACCTTTGCCTGTTTTTATAGACATTATATTAATAAATGACATGACATTTTTGCGTAACGTTTACACGTTTAAATCTTTTTCTCAAAATGTTTATCCTATTTGAATCAAGAGTGTGACTTGTCCTGCACACATCCACTACTGCATTTTCAGGCTGAACCAATCCACTGCAGCCAATCAGAACAGAGCTGATTGGTGGAAAAACAGACAAAGCATTGGGTCCTTCTTTCCGCTCACCCTCTTTTTTGGAAGGATGTAACGGTGTGGTGAAATCTCACACCAGAGCATGGCAGTCATGCATGTTCATTGAAAAATTAATTCCTCGGGTCACCCCCGACGACAGCCAGGCGGCCCTTTAATTATAGAAGGAATGTCAGTGATGTAAAATCAGTGATATTTAATTCAGCACCCCGCCGTCCGGGACGTCCCACAGGTTCTACATGCACTTCACGGGAGCAGCTGAGTCCTGAAAGTGGGTCAGGAGGCAGCATGTCTTAGTTTTAGTTTACACTTTACAGCTCTTTTCCAACCCACTCATTGTTTCACACACAGGTGGGATTAGCCAGCCGATCCCGCTCCCGACCGCAGACGGGTCGGACCCCCAGCTTGGACCCCCAGCCCGGCTCTGAATAGTCCGCCATAAAAGTTATAAAAGCACTTCGGTGTGTGTGGCTATAAACGTTCAGGCCGTGTGAATGTTTGGCATGTAGGGCACATGGCTGTGAAGCGCCCCCCCCTCCGCACACACACACACACACACACACACACACACAAATCAGACTTTCACCCATATCCCATCTTTCTCACTTTCTGTGTTTTTCTATTTCTGTTTTTCTGTTCCTCTTCCTTTTTTCTCAATCTCTCAATTTCACCCTTTCTTTCGCTCTTCACTTCCATTTATCTCCAATCTCTCTTTCCGTCTTGTTAAATTGCTGCTTCACTCTTTCACTTTGCTTCTTTCTCACACCTCTCTCTGGCAATTCATCCTTTCTGGGGGCCAATGGGCCCCCAGCCTCAGGGCTTCCCTCCGGAGCGACCTTTGACCCCCAATGCCATTAATCTCTCGGCTTCTGATCGGTTGGTCCCGGGGGGAGAAATAAGATACCGAATGGCATGATGGGAAACGGGGCCAGCGGCCAATCAGAATGAGCTTAAAAAAGGCCCACTAACAAACGGTCCAATGGTGGGCTGTTGGTTGGCTCTGCACCTTCAGTTCGACATCAACTCATCATGGTGCTCGACACTGCAAAGCCTGGTAGATCTCATTTATAGTTCTCACAGACCTTTAGTGCTTCAGAAGTGTTTCTGTCCATCCTTCCTTCTGGTGCACAGACGTCTTCATCACTGAATGTGTGAGAGAACCTGGATCACTTGAAGCTGAAGTCCTGCCATAAACACCGTTTAATCCAGGAAGGATCTCAATGAATGGAAGCTCCAGTAAAAGCAATCATGCAAATGTAATGTGTAATGTTCTGGATTCATCCTAAAATAAATAAATAAATACATGCATTTGCATATTTGTGATCAAAAATGAATTAATTGTACTGAAGGCTGAGGCAAGCTTGCAAAATCTCTATATACCGTTAATATATAAATTAATTTACATTTCTAAAATTGTATCTTATGGAGTTTATGGAAAGTTTTTAGGACATTTCATGTTTCCATGTTTTATGATTTGGACTAATTTCACTTCTGAACGGAGGAGAAAAGACGTCCCTCTGAGCGTCCATTGGTGCAGGACAGAGTGAAGGAGAGTGAGAGAGAGGACAGGGAGAGTGGACGGTGGAGTTCAGGGTGTGTGTTGAGTGTGTGTCCGTGACGGGAGAACTAGTAGAGACGTTGATGAAAGTGAAGCGGTGAAGTTCATTATTTACAGTAGATGGATGGATATGTAAGGATTGATTGATACTGATGGACGGATGGATGGATTTTGTGTGTTTATGGATGGAGTGATAGATATATCGGGGCAGCGGTGGTCTAGTGGTGAGGGAGTTGCCCCAGATTGGAAGATTATGGGTTCGACTGCCTGACCAGTAGGTTGCCCTGAGGTACTCTTGAGCAAGGTATCGTCCCCATCACTGCTCCCTGGGTGCTTTCAATAGCTGCCCCCTGCTGCGTGCGTGTGTGTGTGTGGGTGAAACACAGAGGCTGAGTTTCGTTGTGTTGTGCTACACTGCGTTTCACAATGACAAGGGTAGTCACTTTATTTCTTTCGTTTTCTTTCTTTCTTTTATATATGGATAGAAGGACTAATGGACATAGTGATGGATAAATGAATCGATCAATAGATGGATATAGGGATATATGGATGGAGTGATAGACATATGGATGGATTAATGGATATAAGATTGGATGGATGGATGGACAGATGAAATGAGTAGATGGATGGATGGATGTATGTATTCTTTACTGCAGATGGAGGCAATGTCATGCCCACAGTGGTCAGTGTGTGTGTTAAAGGTCTATATGTGTGTGTGTAAGAACTAAAAACACGGCTTCCTGCTGACCCGCACTTTAATTCACTCATCAATAACCCCGGGCCTGACCTCCGACCCCTGCAGCCGTGGTAATTGTTTGATGCGAGTTTGATGGGCGGAGCTGCATTAGAGATGCGCCGGGCTCGGCCCGAGTGTGTTAGCGAGGCCTCCTGGAGCTGAGGAGTGTGTTCTGGAAACGCTCAGACATCGAGGGGATGCGCACGACGTCAAACCACCAGCGCCAAACTGCTCTGCTGATATGATGTCACTAGTCCAGGCCTTGGGTGGGGGGACAAATGGACATTTAGTGGCTTTGTATGACCCTCAGACAATGGACTGGACGGCAGTTTATTGTGAGGCATTCATGGACTTGTACAAACACAGACCGGCTGGAACTGGTGCAGCTGCCCCGCATGTTTGTTCCCCCATAATGACGGTTAATTACGGCCACTTTGCCGGGACGTGTTGATGTGCTTTGTTTTGTGTTTTTTTAACAACAGCTGGTTCGAGATTATCTTATGATATAAAACTGTGTACAGATTATAAAAAAATACATTTATTTATGCAGTTTTCTTCCAATCTTGTCGCAGTATTGAGAATTGGGTCACTGTAAAATGCAAATGAAATGTAATTTGAATAAATTAAATAGTTATACCTTATAATTTTTTATTTAATGTATGCCAGTTATTAGTTTTTATATATTCTAGTTGTTTTTTGGCCTACTTTGCTAGAATTACATTCTCTCTCTCTCTCTCTTTCTCTCTCAGGCTACTTACTGAGAACCTCCAAAGTTTGACATGTCCCTGTTTTTTTTTGTTTTATTTTGTGATTGTGATTACAGGAGGGTGACTTCTAGCTTTAAAGGTGTTCACCCTCAGGTTCACGCCGATCAGCTGTCTAATTAAAGCCAATCTGCCCGGAGATGTCTAAGTTAAGACGTCAGATCGAGGCTAATCTTCCCGGATGATCACGTTGCCCCGTTTGAGAGTCTTTAATGGCTCTGGTGTCTTTGCGGGAGGAGCCGGTCTGAGGGCCGTGGAATTGGTGCTAGCATTACAACACACACACACACACACACACACACACACACACACACACACACACACACACAAGCAACAGGACCATAAAGCCTTAAAACAACAGAGAGGGGTGTGTGAGTGGATTTAACATTTGCAATCCTCCAAATAATGCTCATTATAGCAGCCTCCCTGGGACCCCAACCCCCCCCTCCCCACACACACACACACACACACACACAACAGGATTAGTGAACCTGCTCAATCCCGTGTAATCCGGGGGTCTGGGAGGCCGAGGTGGGGCGTCCCACTTTTCCCCTAGTTGTGATGTTAACTACACCTTCTGCCACGCGCCACTTCTCCAACGGTCCCAACAGCACATCAGACTCATGGTTGCATATTTCGGATTCTTATTTCCGTTTTCAGGACTCCTTTTCCTTCATTCAAGCTTTGATTCGCGTCGCAGGGTTCCCACGGGTCACGTGGTAGATCATGGAATTTTAAAAATATAATGAACGTCGAGGCAGGAGGTTTACATGTTGGTTGTCGTTTGTCAGTGTCGCCGTCCCAGCATTGTTTCTCGGGTTGTTTCGGCCAAAACTGTTAGAAATATGAACGTTTTCAGACTCGGGGAAGAAGCCTGGAAGCGGAAAAGCGGTTCTAGCTGTAATTTTGAAATTAAAATTAGAAAACAAGTTTGATTGTCAGTCGGAACATTTGACCAGTTTTGCCGTTTTCAGTGGCAGTTTTTCTATATTTCTATATTCTTAGATCTAAAAAATGCAAAGCTGCATCTAAATGCAAGAAAAGTGATGCATTAACGGTTTTATTCCGTTGTATTTTTCTTTCTTACTGATAATTTGATTGATTTATTTTTATCCAAAGTTGCTTTTGAAAGTTAAAGTGACAGTGACAACCCTTGTCATTGCGAGGTCACAGCACACAGTGAACCACAATGAAATTGGACCTCTGCGTTTTGAAATTTTCTATTGAAAGCACCCGGGGAGCAGTGACGGGGACGGTACCTTGCTCAAGGGTACCTCAGGGCAACCTACTGGTAAGGGGTTTGAACCCACAATCTTCCGATCCTGTGGCCGACTCCCGAACCACCAGGCCACCGCTTTTGTGTCCATGTTTCGCACGAAACAACTGAATTTGTGCGTTTCTCGCGTCTGATGCCCTCGTAAGTGCGCTACGCTAATCCTGCCGCTTTCTGGAGCGTGTCTCAGGCCGACTACACCTTTGCTGAACTTCCTCCCCGGCCCAACCCCGAACTCCTCCATAAGCTGTTGACAAGATTAATGCATCGCTATCAAAAGTCTCCCGCCGTGTTTGCCTTCTTGCGAAAGGCCTGTGTTCCAGGTCGGGCCTGTTTGGTTAAAGCGAGCTGCGCGTTTTGAAGTCTGGTTTAATCTGGAAAAGTGTGTGGAGCTTCTGAACGGCTAAAAAAGCGTTTTCACCAAACTACTCAAACTTGAGCGCTGGATTATTAGAATACTGCGTTAATATCCGAGCACAAGGTGGTGCAGCTATGGGTTCTCTGTTGTTGCTTTTTATTTATAACAGCCTCTAATTTAAATTATTTCTCTTCACGAACGGTTTCATTTCGGCATCCTGGGCATTGAATTTCTGGAGTTTTATGGAATTTTTAAAAATGATTCAGAGGACTTGATCAGTTTTCAGGGGCAAGCCATTGATTATCAGGAGTTTGTTTAATATATAAGTTTTAATATTGTAAAATTATCATTGCAGTGTGGGGGGGGAGAGAGAGACTGAGACAGACTGAGACTGAAGCCCTGGGTGCAAGAATATTAACTTAAAAATAATCCTGATTGATTTCCATGGTTACCGGTAAACACTATCGTAAGATTTTCCCCAGATCGATCAGCCTTGTAAGTAAATGTATTGATGGATTTTACAGAGAATGCAGCTCTTTTACAAGATCATCAGCCCATGGGCACTTTGAGCTGCTGTTTATGTAGGCTAGGGTTTGAGGGAGGAAGATGCAGAGGACGGGAAGAAATGGAGACGGTTTGTGGAAGGCTGGGTCATCTCGGCGTGAATTATTTCTAAGCGTGAAACTGCACCACACTTTCCTGAAGCGGTGATCTTGAGTCTGTTCAACGCATGATGTGTTTGCAGGAACCCCCGTGAACCGAATCCCCATCATGGCCAAGCAGGTACTGGACCTGTACATGCTCTACAAACTGGTGACGGAGAAGGGAGGTCTGGTGGAGGTAATCAACAAGAAGATCTGGAGAGAAATCACCAAAGGCCTCAACCTGCCCACCTCCATAACCAGCGCAGCCTTCACACTCCGCACTCAGTAAGCCAAATAACACACACACACACACACACACACACACACACACACACACACACACACACACAATCATTGCTACACCAACAAGCAAAAACATGTAGGAATAAATGCAGTTTATCAGATCTAGATAGATAGATCTACCTGTCTGTCTGTGTAAATGTTTTATAAAGTATTTGGTTTTATTGATCGTTATCAAATCTGTGCAAATAGCAATATTCAAGCGCAAAAATGAAGAGCCTTTTATTCTTTTCTTTTTTTTCTGCCTCTCCATTTTTCTTTCAGTCTCACTCTCTTCCGCTCAAATTCTTCAGTGAAGATTATTGATCAGATAGATTTATTGATTTACTTTGGGTCAAAGGTCACCACGATTATAGTTCTCTCGCATTCGTTTTCTTGCTTTCTCGCTCTTTCTCTCCCTCTCATTCTCTTTTTCTCTCGCTCCCTCTCTTCCTTTTTACATTTTCTCTGAAATATACAGGGCTCTCAGTATTGATTGACAGTATCAGCCACTTATTCTCTCTCACTCTCTCTCGCACTCTTTCACTCTCTCTGTTTCACACACACTCTCTTCCTCTCTCTCCCAGTATTGATGGACAGATTCAGCTGCTGGGAGAGTTTACTGATTAATGGGATCATAAATCTCTCTGTGGGTTTTTCTCTTTTCGCCGGTTTGATCTTTGTCTTACTCGGACTCTGTCCGGATCATTTATTAATCATATCTTAATCAATACTGCAATTCTGTGCTCTAGCAGAAAGCTGCTGCTCTAGACGGATGTTTAGCAGAAGGTCTGAAATAAAGTTTTCCTGATTCATCATAAATGTATTCATCATTAAAAAAAAATCATTAAAAAAAATGACATTTTTGTTTATATCTTGCAAATAGAGTTTCGGTTTGTAAGGCCCTTTTAAATAGTGTTAAATAATATTCCAGAAAATGTGGATGATTTTTTATATATATATATATATATGTGTATATGTTATTAAAGTTTATTTCATATTAGACTTTTTGTCTGTGAATTCAGAGATTCAGATCTTTGTCATCTCTTCCTTTTACCATCACTGTTGATGGAAGGTTAAAAATGAAGTGCAGCTCTGAAGACGGCTTTTTCGGGGCCGGTGTCGGTCTGGTGTTTAGGGACTGGCCGATAAAGTGCAGGAAAGCTTTATGTGAGCGGTCTGGTGCCTGTGTGTGTTTCAGGTATATGAAGTATCTGTACCCGTACGAGTGCACCCGGAAAGGCCTCAGTTCGCCCAACGAGCTGCAAGCCGCCATCGACAGCAACCGGCGCGAGGGCCGCCGGCCCAGTTACAGCAGCAGCGGCCTGTTCCGCTTCAGCCCTTCTCCCAGCGCTGCATCGCACATCCTGTCCCCTCCCAAGATGCACCTGGCTGCTCTGAGCGCCGGGGCAGGAGCCACGGGGGCACTGGAAGGTCTGCAGGGTTCCCCAGGACCCTCGGGCAAAAAGGGACTCGGTGAGTGTGCGAAAAAAAGAGGGGATTTTATTCAACAGGCACAGTCGTATCGTTAGTGGTTTTATTAAATATAATTATAATTGGAAGAAACAGCCTCAAATCTGGACCTCTGGACTTTGAGTTTTGACTCTTGAGCTTCTGGGAATTCAGTATGTTTGAGAACAGCACCATCAACTGGACACTTTGGAAACTCCATCTGGAGCTTTTAAGCAGTCTCCACATTTATTTGATGTCTTTCTTTACCTGGAACATCTCATAACTCATGCTCTCCTTGAATTGAGAAAGCGATCTTACCAGGGTGTGAAAATCTCTTTTCTATTAAGCTAGCAAAGGGCCCAACCAGTCAGGGCAGCCGTGTGCATCACTATGGAGAGCAGCCTGGAGTTAAAGCATGTTTAGCTGCTAATTATAGTCATTAAAGAATAACGGCCTGATCCCAAGCCTGGGAATGAAGCGACGTCCAAGGTTCTTTAGCAGGATAATGTAGTGGCAAGAGCCCCTAATCCTTTCATGAGCACATTATTATTTTCTTCCAGAGGCCATAAGCATCGTGGTTTTTTTTAGCTTCTCTTTGTGTATTTTAACTTTTTACTAGGCCTAACGTAAACTTAACCTATTTTAAGATTAAAATTCGGATGCAGTTTCTGAAGGATGATTTCTCCCTCCCCCCTAAATGTAGTTTCTAAACCCAAAGATGGTTGTTTCTATATTTTTGCATGGATGTAAATACATGTACTTACAAATCAATAGCTAAATATCTGAAAAATATACTGTGCTTCTGGTCTATGTTCATAAAAAAGTGTCTTACCACATAAGCATTCAGTTTTCCCAGATTGTGCCTGTGTGCACACACACACACACACACACACACACACACACACACACACACACACACACACCGAGAAGTGAAATTAATCTCCGTTTAACTCAGTTCAGCAGTGAAAGCAGAGGGCCTCATACCTACACCAAGGGGGCAAGTAAAGGGTTAAGTGCTTTCAGCAGTGCAGGGGTGGAAAAACATTCCTGGGTATCGAACTGGCAACCCAATTACACATCTTGTTTGGGGTGCATGAGCTTTATTAACATTAGCTGTGTAATCCAGTGCAAAACTGGAGAAGAAACTTGACTGGTGCACTGAGACGACTCTCTCTTTCTCAGAGGAGGCCTCCCCCTCTCTGTTAGCAGCCCGTGTACCATCTATGGCTCTGGCTCTTGGACCGCAGCAGGTGGCCGGGTTGGCTAGGGCAGCCACCCTGGAGCAGTTGCGAGAGAAGCTGGAGACCGCTGTCGGGACAGAGGGTCCAGAGAGGAAGATGGCCCGTCTGGCTGAGGAGCAGCAGCGGCTGATGCAGCAGGCCTTCCAGCACAACCTGTTTGCCATGGCCTCCCAGGTGCCAATGAACCTGAGACTGGCAATGCCACCGAAGGGTGAGTGCCGTACTGTCTAGAACAGGCTGGGATAATCAGCACTGGTAAAAGCTGGTGATGGTGGTCAGGACCATCTGAATTGGGACTGGAGCAGAAGTATAGAGAATAAAGGTCAGTAGATGTTAGAGGAAAGAGGTTGGGTTATCTGCAGCTGTGTATATCTGGTTACACAATGAAGTCCAGTATCAGAAAAAGGAAATGGTATCAGATGGTATCAGAAAAAGGAAATATGACATCAGGCCATCACTGTAAATGTATAAAATCTATCACTGAAAGAGAGGAAACCCACACCAACAGGAGCTTGTGAATGTGCAAGTCTGTAGATAAATATATTTTATGTATCCAGTAAAGTTTAGGCAGAGGTGGCCTGGTGTTTAGGGACTAGGCCCCCAGATCGGAAGATCGAATCCCTTACCAGTTGGTTGCCCTGAGGTACCGTCCCCATCACTGCTCCTCGATTGCTTTCAAGAGCTGCCCCCTGCTGCACTTTGACTAAATGTACTCTTTTGTGCTTTTACAGATGATAAGCATGACCTGTCCATGAGCATTTCCTCCTCTGGAGCTGCCAGCATTAGTGTATCTGTGGAGGTCAACGGTATCCTCTACTCAGGTAACAAGATCTGGAAATTAGAGCACAGTTATTCAATGAATTACTCACATCCACAAAGGGAGGAAACCCACACCAGCAGGAGCTCACAGTGAGCTGATGTCTGTAGTTACACATTTCTTGTATATGAAGCTAATGTATGTGCTGCTACAAAAAATCACTAAGCTCCTCAACTAGTGCTACAGCTGGCACTGGATTAATCTCCAGTAGGACTGCAGACTCTATCTAAGAGAGGACATTGCTTTCACTCCTTCTAGATCTCTCGTAGCTTGTGTAAATCCAGCTAGCCTTCTTAGCTAGCGATAACAAGCTTGACCCCAAGAAGGTAATGGGTTTAAATCCTGTAAGTTACTCCCAGGGTACCCTTGAGCAAGCGACTCAAACTAACCCTCAACCTCCCAGGGTGCCATGCAGCAGTGCCGATTGGTAAATTGGCCAACGAAACACTTGGGTGGCACCATCTTGTGGTCTAATGTCCTGACTTGTTGATCGTCTAAGCGTCAATAAGGACACGACCCACAGAGAACACAGTCCCATCTTTCCGGCACGATTAATTGTCCTGAATATTTTATACTGGAAACGAAACAAATGTGCGAATGTGTGCAAATTGATGCACTAATTGCACTAATCCGTATTTTGTGTAGAAATTAATTCAACATGCAATTTGTTACTCAAACATGCAACTGCATTTCTAATTTTCTCAGGAACGCTCTTTGCTCAGAAGCCAGCGACGGCTCCAGCGAGTGTATCTGCTGCTGCAAACGTGCCCCCCACGGCGCCCAGCATGGCCTTCAGCTTTCCTAGCCACAGCCCTCTTTCCTCTTCCTCATCTTCCTCTAAGGGCCCCAGCTCAGCGGAGCCCTCCACCAGCGGCTCACCGTAGCCCGTACCACCCCCTCCGCCCGCTACCCGGGATTCAGCCGCTCCTGGCCAGAACAAACCAGTCATGGATGTTTTGAAAACCAAACTGTTGCACAACCAGTACCTCATTTTCCTCCTGTTGGCCTTGGCTGTCTACATATGTTGAGCTATAATTACCATACATGGACACACACACACACACACACACACACACACACACACAGAGAGAAAGTGCTTAGGAAAACGCTAAACACAATCAGGACTTTCAGCCAAAATCAGCTGACAGGTATTCACAACAGAACTTGAAGATTTTTATTTAGAAAAAGAAAGTGTTTTATTTGTTGTCTTCTGATTTTTGGGGTGTTTTTGTTTTGTTTTTTGATTTTATCTTTTTTTTTTTTTTTTTTTTTTTCTCTCTCGAGCTTTTCCTCTTTTTACATACCTCAAATCAAGCAATCCACAGTGGTTGAATATTACATGGATATCTTTACCTCAGGAGCTTGTTAGTAAAAACTTTAGGTGAATGAATTTTTATTTTTTATAATCTATTTGAATTTGTTAGAATCAGGAAAAAGAGGCGACTTCTCCCGGGAAAGGGAACGTCCCTCGCTTTGTTGCTATGCATGCGCTTTCCTCTCTGGCTGAATCGCCGTGACGACGGGCTGTGTGCTCACAGATGAGTCGGAGAGGATGTCCCGCTCACCGAGATGCAAACGGAGCCAAATCTCAAGCTTGAACGCAGTCAAACCGGACACTCGTCCCAAGTTTGCGTGACCTCATCGCCTGACCAAGGTCACTTTGAGTCGGGACGCTATGACGAGCCTGGAAAACTCATAACCTGCAAATACCTCCCACACATCCACCTCATTAACCAAACTAGTGGCAGCTTTGGAGGTTCTAGCAGTCCATATCACCCACTTCTCAGAAGGTTACAATATTGCTGACCAACAGACTTGCTTCTACTTTTATAAAGACCCAGTTTACACTCAGCTTATTGCAGTTCTCATTTTGGGAAGATGGTTTCAAAAACCCATTTTTCCAGCCAGTAATACCATGTGTTCCGGGATTCCGGGTCCAGCTAATCAAATCACAAACTTTTAAGTTTGATCAGCCCATTGTGGTTAGTTATTGACAAGAAATTAAGATTTGATATGGAGGCCTAACCCAGGTATAGCCCCAGCTCTAATTTGCAGAGTTGCACAACCAGACAACGGCAATCGACACGCTTGTCCAATTGGAACAAATCACGCAATGCAGACTCGCTCACCAGGATCTGGTTAGATCTGAAAGCATACCAGATAGTCCCGGAACCAATCCAAGGACATACTTTCCAAAGAGCATGAATTGGTTGAAATGGTCCCAAGCAGTCCAGAAGATGTCGGAATGTGGTGGGAAGCCCTTGAGTCTCTACCTCACTGTCAAACTGTCTTCATCAGTCTTTTCAGGATTTCAAATGCTGCAGGTAACACTTTTTCAGACCTCAGAACTTTTGCCTCTCGTGATGGGGAGGCAGCTTTCTCAGGAAGATTAGCTGGCAATGTGCACAAAAGTTGGACAAGACAATACCTCATACAACACTACATACCTCGTGCTGCCATGCCAGTGGGACACGACTGGACTCCTGGCATCCGGTTGACCTTTTTCGGAAGCATCGTTCCAAACTGCTAGTTTGGAAAATGTAAGGATAGTTTTCAGACAGTTGGAGAAGTTGGGGGATTTCTGAAAACGGTTGATTTCTGGAGACATCTGGTGCATCTTTTTGGACAGTCGTTCTGGACTGAAAGATTCTTTTTCCTCCTCTTTCTCGTTGTCTTTTAGTGGTCCAACATGGTTCACGCTATCGACGGCGTAATGTTCTGCATTTGTACAATCAGGTGGGCCTCAGGCACCCCCTTTATACTGTGATTTACAGCTAGAAACCAAAGAGCACCTCAGCCTTTCCTGCCAGTTCCTCTGCTCCACGAACTCAAGGGAACAATGAAGTTGGCTTGCCACGCATGTTTAAAAAAAAAAAAAACAAAAAAAAGAAATTGTCAAATTTACGTTAAAAGATGCCAGTAAATCAGGGCTGGAGGACTCAGACTGGATGTCTGTGCAGTTGTTATGGTTGAACAGGATCAGGATCTTCTTCATAGTTAAAAAGAAGCGACTCGTGTGGTTTTTCAGGGTTTGGTTGGGCGGCCATTACTTGTCTAGCTTTAGGAGAGGGACCAGATAACTACTCAGCCTTTTGGGGCTTTGTCCAGAGAAGAGCGCTGAAATTTCAGCTGGGATTGTCTTTCAGCCTGAGTAGATGCTTTAGAAGTGATCACGGAGGATCATCATTTGCTCTGTGTGTTAAAAACAGAACCGCCTTGATCACCTTTGCTCCTTTCCCTTTCATCTCGTCCTCCTCCAGGGCTAGCCGGCATCTTTGGAAAGCTGTATAATCTTTACAGGTGCTTCAAGCTAATCCAGTAGTGTATACTAAATGAGATTTAAGATCAAGTGCAGCCAATCTGAATTGAGGACTGGGGAAAAGGTAGGCAAGCCACCTTTCGGGCCCCATCGACAGTGCATGGCCCTGGAGGCCTCGGCACCGTGGGTGCTCTAGTTTAAGGGAAGGTGATGACGTACCCCCATGCAGTCAACGTTCTCAGGAAGCACAGAAAGTGCATTTTTGCCATTTTTTAAAGTCAGATTATATGCATAAAATTCTCATGCAGCACCGTTGTTGCCAAAAGTGGACAAACTGAAAGTGATTGTAGATATTTTGTCCATCCATCATCGAAGCCGCCTATCCTAACCAGGGTCGCGGAACGTATTTTCTTAAAACGAAATTATCCCAGTAAATCCAGTTCGTTATCTTAGCAGGAAAAAGTTTGAATGCCATTTACTGCTACATCTCATCAGACGTTGCAGTTTAACCCGAGACCCAAATTTCTCTTCCTTTAAAGCAAGCTAGGCCGTCTCGGTTGGGTTCTCCAACGATGGGGGCGAAGAAGCTGCTCAGGTTTTTCAAGGCTCTCTTCACAGTTTAATCGTGTTGAAGAGAACCTGACCCTGACCTCATAGGTCACAGCATAGGCCTTGTTTCTGTGTGACGTTCACAGCTCATACGGTTGATATCTATTTTATTATTAAAGTGTGAAAATGTGTGTCCACCTTTGCACATCAGGTGATAAGACGACGATGAAAGTATGGGCCACTTCATCGTCCTCGAAGGCGTCATCACCCATGTTTTCTCACGTATGGCCTGCGGACTCCAGATGGCGCCAAGCCTTCATGGTGTGATAGGCTGAGGGCGATGGAGAGGAAGCGAGCGAGAGACATGGAGAATGAACTCTGCATTGGTCTTCGTGAACTTCCTAAGCAATGTATGGAACACTGACAAGACGCATCCTTCCCAAGTGCTCGTTTCGGACGCTGCGGCCCACGCTCCTCTTCGTTTGTGTATTTTAGATGCGTATGCAATTGGTTATTGGAATACCTCATTATCTTTTTTTTTTTTTTTTTTTTGCTTAAAGTTGTACAGTGCTCCGTTTGGAAACTGAGCGGTGGGCTTGGTGCATATTTTTGTACTGTTATATTATGTTGTTATTGATATATTAATAACAATATTAATAATCTTTTTTTTTTTTTTTTTTTTTTTTTTTTTTTTTTTTTTTTTTTCCCCCCTCTCCCAGTTAAAACCAGATTTAGGACGGAACCCATGTGAATGCTTGTTAGAACTGGTTTGTGCTGATTGTATTTAAGAGTGGAGCACTTTTTTTTTTTTTTTTTTTTTTTTTTTTTTTTTTTTTTTTTTTTTTTTAATTTCCAAAAAGGTGATTGCCTCCCCTTCCTTTTGAGACATACTCAGTTTTGTTCACATCAGTAATATTAAATCTGTGGTTCTCAGGGCTTTCCACGTCTGTTATGATAAAGTTTTACTTTATATCTTATTCTGTGTGACGGGGTGTATTTATTTCTCCTTGGAGCGCTGCTGTTTCTCTGCTCTGTCTTTAAAATGTCCACCTTTACAAGACACTTCCATTCACGACCAGGGGATTGGGGGAGACCCCACCATAGGAGATCTTCCCTCTTTATCCCATCACTAACCAGCATGGAGGACTGTTTGCTGCTGTGCATCATGGGTGAATAATGTTCTCCTCCAAGTGTTGAGCCTTCCCATGATGCAGCAGTCTGAATGGATGCAGAATTTTCCCAATGATCGTACCTTGGCTATTTTTATACCATGAATCAACAGAGTGAGTATGTTTAGTAGCCCAGTTCCTGCTATTTGTATAAATAGTATTATTTTGCATTGATTTAATTTAATTTTGGATCTTTCTATTTTTCAGTTCAAAGAGTCTGGCCTTTTTGTGCAGGAGAAGGGTCAAACAGGTGTCTACAAACTTTTGGACACTTCAAAAAACAGTCATGACAATGTTCAGTTGGTCTTGCAGTGCTCCACAGCTTAGGGCACATTGTGTTTATTGCTAAAAAGAAAAGTATGGGGCTGCTTTCCATCATAGAAAGTTGCATGAAATGGTTCTGAAGATGCTGCCTGAGATGTTGCTTTACTGCTGGTTGGAGAAGCTTCTGGATTAAACCCAAAGGTGAGGGGTATATGGAGATTCATGATGCGCTGTAGACCGCTGTAATCTTTCTGGGCTGGTGAATGGAACAAATCAACCGTTGCACAACAAACTCACAGTGAAGATGTTTCCGCCTCCGTGACCCCTGTGCAAATTTCAAAAAATCCCCTCAATGAGTTTCTCCACATGGTCACTTATGATAAGTACTGAAAAAAAAATCCTTTTTCAGGTCAATGATCCATCTGACACAAACACTTTCAATTTTTGAAAAAGTATTGGTTGCACTTAAGTTTCAATGACATCTGTCCTAAAGGGCTGCTGTAGTTGTGCTGAAAGTGTTGCCCGAGTGTTTCATTTGGATTTTAAAGCTGAGAGTCTTTCAATGAAAAGATTTCCCTTCAAAAAAGAAATGCTCGTCATTAAAGAAAGCAAGAGTCAGAAGTTGTCAGTCAATCTCACCAACGATGGGGGACTTTTCTCCAGTTTAGGGGAATTCATGGGTTGACCACAGTGCAGGTCAGATTTCATAGGAAGCGGATGACGGAGAGGTTGTAGAACGTTCCACACTCAGCATGGAGATCAGTGAAAACCACTTCAAAAGCCAAACAAAGGAAACTTGGTCGCCCAGAGGCTGCGCTCACCTTACCCTGCCGATCAAAGGTTTGGGGACACCTACGCTGTCCGTGTTTGAAATACAAAAGAGCCGGATTTCTTGTTTGGATTGTATCTCGCTGAGGTCTAAAAAAAAAAAAATACCCTAAACTGAGATCAAAACCTGAGACTAAATGCTTTTTGTATGTAAAGTTGATGCAAAAATGTAGGAAAATAATATTTACTTAAAAAAAAGTGTTTTCAACTGTTTAGCACTGAATATTCTAAACTCTCCTAGTATTGAATATTAATAAACTGTCCTAGTGCTGCTAGATCCAGTGCAACGCTGAACATAAAACACTACTAGCCCGACTGGGAGGGGTTATTTGGTCTTCATTGATGCTTGTAGAGCAGAGAAAAGCTCCTGTGCTTTGGAGTCCCACAAGGCACCATTTTTGGGCCTCTTTTGTTCAACCTGTCCATAAGTCTTGGGCCAGTGCACAAATGCCCAATGTCGCTTATCGTTGCTATACAGACAACTCTCGGATATATCGGTCACCAAATATATCAGTGCTATGGAAGGATAGGACTGGAAGTAATGCCTTGGAACATGAAAATAAAGACAAGACAGCATTAGTTCTATTTGGAAATGAATAATGAAGTTTAAGACTCGGTGCCCATCTAGAATCAACGGCCAAAACTTTTGACCTCATGGAAGTGTCCACTATCAACACTGTAACTTAATCAGGATTCTGGAAAGAACAGCTTAAAGATCTGTCAAAGCAAGGTCACACTCATCATCCGTCTCCATTTCTTCCTGTGCTCTGCATCTTCCTCCGTCAAACCAACCACCTGCATGTCCTCCTCTTTTCCTCTTCCTCTTTTCCTCTTTCCTGGCAGCTCCATCTTCAACGTCCTCCCAATATAATCCTCGTCTCGCCTCTGGACATGTCCAAACCAACGCAAACCGTGTCTCCAAAACGTCTAACCTGAGCTGTCCATCTAATATACTCGTTTATAAACCTGAGCTGCCCCTCTAATACACTCACTTCTAGTTTGGGACTTAAATGTATCTCTGAAAAACACCCTGGAAGGTCTCTTAGATTGACGGCTGAAACTAAAAAGGGTGAAATGACATTTTCCTGCCACCCCCCTGCTGGAACCAGCATTACCAGTTTAACAAAAAAAGCCCTCCTTGTGTTGCACCTTCAGCTGAACCCTGGCTCTGCTTCTATCTTTCCAAAACAAACAAAACTAAAACAATGCCTTTTAGTGTTCTCTTTCTTCTTAGTGGACTAATTCAGCACAGCGGATATATTGCATTGTTTTTTGTGGCGTGTCCGACACCGTCGTCATTGTCGCCTCTCAAAAATATCCGGCCAAGCGTGGAAATAATGGTCGAGTTGGAGAAGTGTCAAATGAGGTGAAGTCACAAGGGAAGAGTGCATTTAAAAATAAAGAACATGTTCAGTGAGTCATTTCAGGGAGGAATCTTACAAACTAATATTTCTTATTCAAACAGATGAGAAAGTGACTTTTTTAAAAAGGGGAAATTGTTTATAGTCAAGTGAGCACCTGCTAGTGCGCAGCACGCACTGTGCTTTTGTCCACTTTATAATACGTTTCCCTCATACCTGTGCAGTCACACTAACAATATATGCACCGATGATGTATTTAATAATAATGTACAGCTGTGCAGTGTAGTTACACATGTATTAACTAATCTATTACACTGCTGTATCCCTTATAATTCCGTGAGCTGTAATACTGCTATCCAGCCACTTTTAATACATTTTTATTACACAATAAAATGAAAAAGGGCCTAAAAAAATATATAAAAAGCAACAGAAATGTAGAATAAACGGGCAAGAAATTAACAAGCACAGTGAGTTTAAAGTGATCTACATCCTTCTGCTTTTACATCTTTCTTAAAGGAAACATCGAACCACTCGCAGGCAGGGTTCTTTATTTGTAAACCTTTGCGGTGCTCTTATCAAGGAAACAATGTTTCTCATTGTTTAGAAACAGCTGCGCAAGAAGATAAAGATAGAACCTTCAGAATTAGGCCGTAAACTCTGAGCAGTGCAGGGACTTTTAAGGACAGTTTAAAGAGACACGAGAGAAGAAAGGCGGTGCAGGATCTAGCTATAAAAATATAATATAGGGTCAAAGTCATGAATTTGGATTGACCATGAGATTCACAGTGCAGTGGACAAAGTGCAAGTGCATCATCGAGTGAGTCTGGATCACATGAAGAGACAGAAGGATGTGAGGAAGCTACACCCACAGAAGATCTGTGGTTCGTTCTCCAAGATGTCTGGAGCAACCTACCGGCCGAGTTCCTTCAAAAACTGTGTGAGTGTACCTAGAAGAATTGATGCTGTTTTGAAGGCAAAGGGTGGTCACACCAAATATTGATTTGATTTAGATTCTCTTTTGATCATTCACTGCATTTTGTTGACTGATGAAAATAAATGATGAACACTTCCATTTCTGAAAGCGTTCTTTGTTTACAGCGTTTTTTCACACCTGCCTAAAACTTTTGCACAGTACCGTATATAAAAGTACAAATTTAAATATCTCTTTTTGTTTAAATATCAGATGTCCAGCGGGTGCTATCTCGTCAGATGAATCAGGAGCAGGAGGAAGGCTACAGGAGCCACTCTCAGCCGCGAGGCCGAACCGACCAGGCTGTAAGTCGTGATCGTCCTTTCTCGGTCGTTCTCCAAGGCCATGCACTGGTACAAACCCTCATCCTCTTCGCTCGTGTTTTCTATCAGCAGAAGGCAATCCTTCTGAGTAGAAACACATTCTATGCTCTTGCCATTGTGCTTCCAACTGTATGATGCATGCTGGGAGAGCATGGAGCACTTAAGGTAGTATCTGGAGTGTTCAGGGAGTATCATGTCCTGGAACTTCCTGACCATGTCGGATTGGAGTTTATCTGAAAAGACAAGGTAGAGGGCAATTTGGAATCACATGGCTTCATGAACTTTATTTAAAACACCATTTTATATCTCATTCTAAACCAGGGAGGTCCAACTCTGGACATCAAGGGATGGTTTCCAGCACAGGCTGAGAGTTTCTCCTCAATAACCAAATATTTGAGCAGGGAAACTATGTTGGACGAGCAGCCTTCAGGACTGGAGCGAGACGCTTGATCTACAGTAACTCTGAGATGTGATCCCAGCAGGATACCATTTTATTAAAAGCTGGAAGGCACAGCTAGGTGTTTGTATAAGAGCTGAACAGCAGGAATATTCAAATAGCTGAGAAATGTGCAGCAGATCAAACATGAGAGCTGAGAGCTCCAGGTCTTGTTGAAGAATAACAGCTGAACAAATGAACAGATATTTCCATTTGGCATCGGCAACGCCGTCTGTTTTCTTCACTTCCACCGTGCAAAAGAGTCTTTTCTTGTTCATGATTGGACAAATCCAGGACTGCCAACTGACAATCCCCTAAACGTGACCCGCTCATGTGAAGAGCTTCGGCTTGTTGGTTATATCAGCTGTCTTAGCTCATGTTTCCATGGGTTACGTCAATATTTACACTGCTCCAGTGTGACACCAAGTTAAGCCAACACCCAAGAAGTATATTTTTCCTTGGGAGAAGTTCTGCAAATACATAAAATTTATTAGAAAGGAAGGACTGGGAGTTCTGGGAGATCCATGCTAAGATTTAGGGAATGTAAAACCAAATATGCGGATGTGCTGTGCTAAAAGGGACGAGGATAATGTGGAGATAAGGTGCAACGTGAGATTTTGCATCTAATTTGCATTCAGGATAGCCAGAGCGAGAACTGAAGTTGGTAAGCAGGAAGACTAGAGCTCCTGCCATCATTCTTCTTGTGCTCCACAGGACCTGGTGTGGGGTATTATTTAAAAAGAGAAGAGAGCTTTTGGAGAAAGATGGGTCTGTTTGGCTGAGATCCAGTTGTTGACTTCCTCATCTTTTGGAGACGTTGGACAGGAAATCATAGCCAAAAAGAGCAGACATGGGCCAAAGACTAACCCCTAAAGAAAGATGGTCCTCAATGAGCCTGAATAAGAGGCTGAAATAAACATCTAGTGGTGTCTAAAGCAGAAGGTCAGGGACAAAAACTATGGAGTGCTGTGTCCACAATCCTGTCCCGTTGAGGGAGCTGGCTTGCCTTCCACTTGGGTTGGGATAAGTTTATTAGAAGAGGAGATGGTAGTTATTCCAGAACAGCCAATTCCATGGATAAACATAGTTGGTCAGGGCTTGGCTTCTTGATTATTGGCTTAACTTTAATTAATTTTGAAGATCAAATGATCACTGGCAGACATTATTTAAACAGTTTCCTGAAATCTTTACAGAATTTTGGCACCGAATATGTTTTATAAAAATTGATCAGCTGATTTCAAACAGCAGTAGTGTAAATATTGGTATCATCCGGGCAAATATTAGATCACACTTAGCTATTTTAACAAATAAAACAACGCTCTTCACATGTCAAGGTCAGCTTTCAATATGTCAAAGAATTATCAAATGCTTTTTTGCAGATTGATATGATGAATACATTTCATAACTGGTTTTTGTGATACCCGAGAGTTCCCATGGATACAGTCAGGGTCTTATGCAACAAAGTGCTACTATTTGAATACACCTGGTATTAAGCTTTAATATGTGCCTTCCAGCTTTTAATAAAATGCACTTATTAAAGTCTAAGCTCAGCTTAAAAGAAGTTACAACAGCTGTTGCTAGGCTGGTTCCCACATGGAATCAGTCTTAAAAAGAGCAAGAGCTGCAGACATACAGGCCTACCTTCGTCACAAACACCGCCGTTCCCTTTTTTCACATCTTGAATCTCATGTCCTGCGTGCCTGCAGAAAGAGCACAAGAGTTTGGTGAACTTATAGCCTGCAAATTCTGCACCCTCACTACCGTTCTGGGTGTTATGAGCCCAGCTTATGTGTCTGTGGCTTTATGTCATCCTTCCTTCCATCCATCCATCCATCTATCCATTCACATATTAATCCAGCCATCCATCCAGCCAGCAAGTCATGTCTCCCAGGTCCTCCATATCCATTGTGGTCTCATTGTCCTTGTTGCCGGCTTCCATGTCTTCAGTCTTAGTCACTCCTTTGGTTCCCCGTGGCTCTTTGAGGGATCAGACAACCACTGAAGGCACGTCTGCTGTCTGGTCGCCCACTCTGTGGTTTTCTCTGTCTGTTAATCTTAGTCTTGCCTGTGGTTCCTGTGTCTCATTTTTAGTCCTCCCCCATATTATAATGAAATTTGTTGTCTCATGCTTTGTCTTTCTTTCTTTCTTTCTTTCTTTCTTTCTTTCTTTGTTCAGTTAAAGTAAATTCAATTATTTAAGTGATAGTGACAACTCTGCATTTAACCCATGCACGCAAACACCGTGCAGCAGTGGGCAGCTATTGAAAGCGGCCCGGGAGCAGTGACAGGGATGGTACCTTGCTCAAGGGTACCTCAGGGCAACCTACTGGTGGGGAATCAAACCCACAATCTTCCGATGTGGGGGCAACTCCCTCACCACTAGACCACCGCTGCCCCTGGTTTATTTATTTTTGCTGGTTTATTCCATTTATCTGGAATCTGGTTCGCAATCCTCTGAAAAACAATGTTCTCAGCCTGTACGGGTTGTGTCATTTAGAAAACACAGTTCTGGAAACAGCTCATGGTCATGGGAGGCTTTGGTTTCAACCAGGTGAGACACACTGCCTGAGCGTGGGCGGAGGAGCTTTGCGGGGAGGATGGGTGTCATGTCAGAGGTTCAAATGAAGGTTCCGTCTGAAGACGAGCTTGTGATCGTGATTCGTTTACCAAGCAAGCTCAGCGAGAGTAAATTCAGCTGGGAGATTGAGATTTGCATCATTTATTGCTTTGAAACGTGAGTTTATCCTAACGTGGATGTTTCTAATAAAGTGGCCAGTCCGGGGAAGCGCCATATCAGTGTTTCTGATAAAATGGCCCATGAGAATTTGTGACAGTTTTTGATGAATTAATGTACATGATCTAGCTGCTCTGCATGATGTGAACTGTCCTTGTTCTTGACTCATATTTGACTTTCAAATAGACGTGTGCTATTTTGCATTTTACTAAGTGTGGTAGTGTGGGGTTTGGGACCCAGCCCTTGTCCTTTAAAGTCCTCGATTGCAACAGTACTTCAAAATATACGTGACATGAAAACATTTCTGTACCATGAAGGTTAAAAAAAAAAACTACTGCTTGCTCAAAGTCGATACAGATCTTGTGTCTCAGACTGGGAGGAAATGCAGAGGAAATCAGGCCATAATTAAAGTTACTTTTAGCAAACTGCACAGGCTGTTTATTTATACACTACAAAACCACAGAGTGAGCTTTTGAGTGATGATCTGCCGACTCGGACCAGGTGAAGCGTTTGGCATGCAAACACTGCATTTAGGACTTTAACTTTAATCGAGGGGTTTAATCTGAGTTATTTCTTTGTTTTTGCTGACGATGTGGAAGTGAGAAGGACCGTCTCGCCCTGTTTTTAGTTCAGTCAGTGAATCTTACTCAGTAGGAGAACAGCTGAATTCCCTCCAGGTGCAGTATGGATCTCGTGACATCACACAGCTTTCACATTCATCGGTATACAGGCTGCAGTTCTGCAGGTCGATCTGAACCAGCTCCTTGCTGGAGCCCACGTACAGCTTTTTCTGTGAAAAGAAGAAAAATTTTGCTTAAACCTGCAGAAAATATGGCCTATTGAAGGAACACTGTCCACAGAGGCAGAGACACTCAGAGAAGTGCTTCACACAATGCTGTGCTGAGAACGTCCATCCCTCCGTTAATACCTGAGAGGATCAGTGTTTCTAATAAAGTGGCCAACAAGCGCAAAAACCACACTGGTGTTTCTGATAAAAGTGCCCAGTAAGTGAAAACACCAGGTTGGTGTTTCTAATAAATTGGCCAATTAACGAAAGTCCAGGGTCAGTGTTTCTAATAAAGCAGCAAATGTGTGGAAGCACCTGGTTGGTGTTTCTAATAAAGCGGCCGGTAAGAGGAACCATATGACCGGTGTTTCTAATAAAGTGGCCAATAGGAGGAAACAGGACTGGTGTTTCAAATAAAATGACCAATAACTGAAAGTCCAAGGTAGGTGTTTCTAAAAACGCAGCAAATGTGTGGAAGCACCAGACTGGTGTTTCCAATAAAGTGGCCAGCTAAAGTTGGCTGTTCCTAATAAAGTGGCCAGTGAATGGCACACCTCTTGTGCTTCCACTAATTTGCAGATATGGATGTGATCTGAGGAGCATGGGATTCTTACGGAGGTTCTGTCCAGCAGCATGCTGAGGATGTGGGTCTTATCTCTGAACGGATGGTATTCGGCGATGATGAAGGTTTCCCCGTCCTCCTCCAGCACTTTGTGGATCTTGCCGTTCCCTGGGAGGAAAAAACCAGCATTACTATCCTCCACGTGGGTTGTCTTCAGTTGCCCCGATCCTGTGAGGGGCCAGCCCTGATACACCCATGGGTGGAAACCCCCATGACTGAATCAGAAAGAGGTGTGATGGTAGTGTGATGACTCAAGTTCATGCTGTGGAGCTTTATGGTCCTAAACTAGAACCTAAGCTGAACCCTATCAGCACCCAGATGATTAACAGATGATAAATACATTTGAAATACCTTTATATATATTTAGTATCTATATTTAAACTAATAGAGCGTTTTAGTGTTAAGAGTTTCCTGCCTTGTAAAAATGAAACACCCTGTTATGCTCTAAAAATCTAATCCTGACCACAACCCAGTCTGCACTCACCGCCCAGATAACATCACCAAGTTCACTCCCAACATGCGATGAAACTCTTCCCTTGAGGCCTTTTTAATCAGAATGTTTTGCTTCACGGTTCACAAAAGGCACTTAACATCGGGATGCTTGGTTTCATTTGAAGCACAACCTCTAAAGTACGTAATTTGATGGGAGGTCCAGTTACTATTGGGAGGGAAATGAGGATGAGTCAGGTCCCCGCACTATCGAGTACCTTGTTTAATTGCGAAATTCACGAGACTATACAGCTTCATGTTGACGTTGAGACATGAATCAGAAACTGGCAGGATGTTGAGTAAGGGCTACTCATGGGGCACACAATCGGATGTGTACTTAAATCAGAACTAAGGAAGTTCCCTCTTTCTGTTGATTTCACAGTAAAGTTTAATATGAATATTATGGGATGTTTGGCCTTAGTCTGTACTGAAATACTTTTAAACAGAAAATCTTGGGGTTTATCGTGATTTTATCACGATGAATTACTCCGTACCTGGTACTTTGCACCACATGCTCAACGGTCAGATTCTCTTGGACTTTACAGTTAGGTTTGATTCAACAATCACCGTCACGTTTTTCAGGATGGAGCTTGTACCTCACATTTGCTCAGGTACCCACAAATTCAAGGACTGTCTAGCAAGACAAACTCCCCAGAATTCAAATTTCCCATTTTTCCATTGAAATAAATGGATACACGTCTAAAAATGACCTCAAAGCGTTTAACAGAGGGTGTCAGTTAAATGTAAATTAAGTAGTTCGATTTGAATTTTGCAAAATGACGTGAAGAACGTTGTTCAAAGCTGCCAATTTGGTTTAATAATGACAATGAAACACATTTGGGTGACAGTGTCACCTCACAGCGAGAAGGACCTGGGTTTGATTCCCAGGCGGGACGGTCCGGGTCCTTTCTGTGTGGAATGGACACATTCTCCCACATCACCCTCCGCATCAGGAGCTACGGTTTCCTCACACCGTCCAAAGACATGGACATCAGGTGGACTGGAGATGCTTAATTCTCTCCACACTGTGTTTGTCTGTGTATCTGCCCTACAATGGACTGGCAACCTGTCCATTGTGTCCCTGCCTTTCGCCCTGTGAGAGCGGAGATAGACTTCAGCACAACCTGTGACCCTAATCAGGACAATCAGCTCAGAAAATGAGCGAGTGAAATGAATGTGTCAGTGAGATTTCTGAACAAGAGGAAGAGAAAACTTGCAGCCCACCATATGCAATGTGTGTTTGACCACAGTTTCCTTGCAAAGCAGCAGCACCTTAAAAGCCTCCAACCTGCTAATCTCTTTAACGAGTCGAGAAATGAAGGTGACGCCAGCCCCTCTGCACTCATTTCAAAAGCACAGGGGCGGGTTTATTTTACACAGAAAGAAGAACTTGGTGTTTTTACTCAGAAACAAATGGCTTCGTTATTTTTTTTTTTTTAAGTGAACTAAATTGCACCGCACTGAAGCGATAACTAGGAAGCGATAACTGAAGCGAGAGCTAGACCAACATCCCCTCCAACAGCTGGGACGCAGATGTTCCTCTACCTGTCTGGAGCACCTATTACAAGTTTTTCTTTCACAACCTGGATGTGACAGCGTCCTTCCCTTCCCGGTAGCAGCGTTACTCATTCTGGGAAGTGTACTCACCCAGAGACAATAAAAGGACATTGTGCTGAGCGTCTCTGGTTCCATTCACCCTGTCCACCAGCAGGTGTGTGTACTGGTGATGGCTGACTAGCAGGGGACCTCGCTCAGGCTCGATCCATTCCTTCATCTCGGGCCGTTTATCCATAAAAGCCAAAAAGGCTTTCGTTCTGGAGGCATTACACTGAAAAACAGAGACAGTGGCACCATGTTTTGGCACAGTTACAAAATCTTTATTACAGCATGACTATCTGCCTTCCAGCGGGGTGATTTATTAAGAAGTCATTATTCAAACTGTGGTTTGGTCAAAGAACAAATTTTCGCAATTTTTTTTCCTGTTACATCATGTTTGATCTTCAGATCAGCTGCTGTGATCGTGAAAATTGCCAGCAAAGGAAGTTCACAGCAAGAGACACCGAGAAGAGTCTCAACTGAGCCGATCTAATGTGTAGACCGTAGAAAAGACGCTGGCCGCTACTGTAGACTGATATTGTTTTAATAACCCCCTGCTCTGTTTATAAAGAAAACTGTAGAAAAAGTTAACCAGAAACTAGGAAGTGAATCCACAACGTCATCAAAAATGTAGTTTCGGGATAACTCTGGGTTAGAATCAGGGCTTAGGGCTCGGACGACCAGGATCTAGAAACACAGAGCATCATTTATAATGAAACAAGTGCACGTGGGTTGTGTTTCACTGTGTGCTGTGCTCACAATGACAAGTAGTCACTTTCACTTTACTTTTACGCGAACATGTTTCAATATGGCTGCCATATTCTGCACTCGAGGAGCAGTGATAGGGACGGTACCTTGATCTAGGGTACCTTACTGGTCTAATTTTGGGTGAACATGTTTGGTCTGTTTCTTTTCTTTTTTTTCTGTTTGTTGTTTTTTTTTTTTTTTTTTTTGCAGTTTGCTGAAAATAAAGGATGCACCTTGTTCCCTTATTAGGCCACAGCAGGATTCTGCAAACTGCAGCTCTTAGTCACCACACACTTGCCATAAATAACAGCTAGCTGTTGAGCAAACATATGAGCTTGCTTATGTGGTTTCCGACAATGTCTGGCATACAGGGTTGACTTCTGACCATTTCAGCTTTTATTTGCTCTTCAACAAAAGAAATGTCACATCATTTATTTAATTTGCACTATTTTTGCACTAATTTACAAACCAGTCCTTCCAGTTGACCAAAACTCTCCAAGCTAGACGTTGTCAGGGCTAAACCCTTCTGTTCTCTTAAAAATGCCAAAAAATGCCTTTATCTAAGAGCCTTTATCTAAGAGCCTCAAATCTGCAGACATCGATCATGTCTTGGCTGATTAAAGTTAAATTTTTTTTAAATAAACCATCGCTTTTGCTGTGCATCCAATCAAAGATGATGAAAATGGATTCTGTAGTAAATGTCGAAGATACGTAGTGTGTTTTACAGGGGCGTACCTCTCTAGAAAACTGAGCAGCAGCTTCTCCAGCCTCCTTGAACTGGGAGTGGGCGAAGATCTGAGTGATCCTGGACATGCTGTAGACGCACACGGCAGTAATGTCACTGTGGAGAAGACACAGAAATCCACATTTAACCTTTTACCAAGAAATTAAAACAGACACACGCTAATTTTAACTCTGAGGAACTGTCAGGAGACAGCTGATAGAAATTGAGGACCTCTGAAATCTGAAAAAAAAAAGCTTCAGCTTCCTCGTTCACAGAAAAAAAACAGATCTGGCATCTCTGATGTCACTGTTTGTCATTGTGAAACAAGACACACAGTGACCCACATTGAAAAGCATTCTCAAAGATGGTGTTCTCATTCACTATGATGGTCCAGGAGTGTCTCTATGTCCAGCAGGGATGAGAAGTGCCCATTTCCAACCATCCTCCTTCTAAAGAGGGTCCAAACCAGACCAGACCTAGTACAAGAACTGTAACACCACAGGAAGGACAGCTAAACAAAACCAGTAGGTTCTCTCTCTTCCTCAGTTCAGGTGATCTTCACCACGTCTAGCATACTACCAGCTTTGTGAACAATCCCACAAACCTTTCCCACATTCTTCTCTCCCTCCGGCTGTCTGGGAACAGGTTCTGTAAGCAGCCCCTCGCTGACATCACACTTCTGATGAAACTGACTTTTACATTTCTTACATTCCCACACCTTGTCATTACCCATGCTCCCATGAAGTCTTCTGGGATTGATTCATTTATTTATTGCTGCCTTACTTACACAATTATTTATGTTCCTGAACTCGATTCTTTGCACTTTAATCTCTTGTTGCTTAATACAGATTCTAACATATATATATATATATCCCTACAAATCCATTCACTGAAGGATACGTTACATTTGTGCAAATTTAATGGATACTGAACTTTTGAATTACAATTTTTTTTCAACCAGGTTCTTTAAGACCATGGTTCCTCTGGGATACTAGCTGCTATCTGGGGCTCTGAGGACCTGATTGAGAACCACTTCTTTAGGCAGTGGCATTT
Organism: Hepsetus odoe; assembly: GCA_017165825.1. NCBI lineage: Eukaryota > Metazoa > Chordata > Actinopteri > Characiformes > Hepsetidae > Hepsetus > Hepsetus odoe. The sequence continues at coordinate 2,558,036 of CM029375.1, read as the reverse complement.
CATTTGTCAAACATGACTGTCTAACCTTGACCTAATGCGTCATTCCAACCTGCCTGGTGGAAAGAGTTCTGGAAGCGTTGGGTCTGAATATCAACATCTTTGATTAGTGCAGAAGTGAGCAGGAGTCTGAACTCTGGACATTTAGCTCTGAGAATTAGGAACTGAAGAATGGGATCACATTTTACTTGCTTTTTACACAACGAAAGTTCCACACAGCTGTAGTTGCATAAAATGAACGTCACAAAAGCCTCGTTCTTTGTGGATGTCAGCCGGAGACACTGCATGTGTGAGAAGATATTACCTTTTAAGAGCTTCAGTATACCGTCTAATGTTACTGAGCACATGTGTGAACAGGCCATTTTCTGAAGAATTCACGAATGAAACTGAAGTTCTTGCGCTTGAAATGAAACACTGCAAGCAGTAAATGTATATTCTGCATGAAACCCATCATAGACAAACTGGTAACAAATGTACCAGGATCAGGAGAACTGGGCTACATAGCTGGGGAGACACATGAGAGGAAACTCCTGTTTGTCCTTCCAGTCCTGGGGACTGCACCCAAAAACATCTGGTGGCTAACCATTAGGACACAGTGAGCTAGTGGCGATATTGACAGTACTGCGTGACTGGAGCCAAACCGAGTGAACACAAACATCCGAGAGTGAAGAAGTGATTATCCACGAAGAAGTTTTGGAAGCTTGTCATTGAGGGCTGATTGATATTACACCAAACTCAAGGAACGGCTGGACTCGGCTGTTTTTTTAGTCATTAGGAATCAGTTACGTGAGCCTTGCTCGGCCTCCCATAAGCTCTACCCAGGTGCCACCCCTCTCTTAAACCACACAGATCATTTCCAGTAGGGGAGAATGCATCTCCTGTTATTTGATACACGCTTGAGAGGGCAACTCTGCTGGCCCGTGCTAGACTTCTATAACTCTCAACAGCCATTGAAAAAGTTGAAAAATGTACCATGTGATCACGTCAAATAGCATGATTTCAATCAGCACATCATAGATGACCACCTTAAATATGCACTGCTGTGTTAGCCTACTATGTCATGATCTCCATTGCTGCCTAGGGAATTGCATTTATTAGTTGGTTCATTTATTAAGAAATGTACCACCTTTATCCCTATAAGTTTTACCCCTATAAGGCTGGCCTGAGGGTTTAAAGGGACAAAAGGACAGAGGACAGGACAAAGCAGCTAAGCTCTGGGTCGGATTTTGGTTTTAGTGTGTCAGCGTCTACAGTGAATAGCTGAAATTCAGTTGACCAAAGCAGACCCCCCCAGTATTAATCCAACAGCTGGAGTTCAAGTCCAGACAGAGTGACTGAACACTATCAGAATTTACAAAGTGTGTGTGTTTTCCAGGTAATCCTCTTTAAACATGAACAAATCATAATTCACATAAAATCAGACATAGCAATGTGCAAAAGTCTTGAGCCCCTCATTTTTCATATTTTGCTGCCAAAAAGCCAGACTTGTGCTTGTGTTTTAATGTCTTTTCAGGAGCAGTTCTCCAGATCTTCCTGAAGGACAGTGTTGTTGTCTCTCATTTTCAGTCCAGTCTCTGTACCTGAGCAGTTCTCCAGATCTTCCTGAAGGACAGTGTTGTTGTCTCTCATTTTCAGTCCAGTCTCTGTACCTGAGCAGTTTGATAGTTCTGTGTTGGTTAATCCACACAGTGATCTACATCTGAACCTTCAAGCAGAACAAAGCATCTCACTTAAGACATGAAGCAGTGAAGAAACAGATGATCCCAGATGATCTGGCGATTCATTTACTGATAATGCTGAACACTGAGTGGTAAGAACCCCTTTATCTAGAACACTTTGCAGTCTCTCAAAAAACACTTGTTCCCTTTCATTGAATCTGCTCAATATGCCAGAAGTACAACAGTTTGAAAAAGAGATAAACCAGTAGTTATGCACCAACAAGGTGGTTCCCCAGCAAAATGTAAAAGACGTTATTTTGTTCAGTGCAGTACTTGCACAGGACCTGACAAAATCTAAAGAAATGAGAGGGGGCTCAAGAGTTTGCACATGACTGCATAGTGTAATCTTACTAGGTGTTTTTGAAGAGTGCATAAACCACTGTCTTCTCCTTTTCCTCCACTACAGCAACGTCCAGCAGTTCACTGTAGGTCGATCCTTTGCTCTTGTCTCCACAGAAGAGGCGTGCAGTAAACATGGAGGTCCAGCGGAACTGCAGGTAGTTCTTATCACCTCCTTTATCGTCCTGATAAAGCACAGGAAACAGTTAGTCCAGAAGAGCACTGCCGGGATGTAGAAACCAATTAGCAGATTTTTAGTCTTTTAGGAAGAGGAACTCACGCAACTAGAGAAACACTTTAAAGCACTGTGGTTCATTTCAAGATGTCCTGCCAAAAGTCCATCTTAGGACACCATGAATGCTTTGCTAATCTAGACTGGTTTATGTTATTTGATCTGGTATTTGCGTGGTTAGGCAGGTCCACCATCAAGATCATCCTGGATAGCTAGCACACCTCGTATCTCCAAAAATGGTATCATTATAGAAGAAGACAAAAAACTGGGAAATGCGTATTTCCAATGTTATGTTAGCTAGCTAATCACATCTGGCAAGACTAAACAGAAGACCATATTTAACTAATTCTTACAACAGTAGCTCAAGAGATCTACCTAAACTGATATTAAAGATCTAAATCAGGCCCTTCAGTCTCTAGCTGTAGTCTGAAGAGAGCTTCATAGCTTCTCTGTATGCAAACTTGTGTTTTTGTTTCAAGTGTGTCATACAAAATATATTGTTTTAAAGCTTCTCATTTCTAAAGAAAACAGATCTATAACTGTATGGTGCTCAGAAAGCTTGTGGTCTGTGTGGTGCAGAGCCATAGTTAGCAAGGAGAGTACAAATAGTGTGAAAAGTAGAAGTGCTGACTCCTTTACTCAGAACAAGTGAAAAAAGTGTAGTAATGAACTTGAGTATAGAAGCATCTCCTCTGAAGGTCGTTTGTAGCGTCTGTTGTGAAAGTAACAAGTAGTCATTGTGAAACACAGCACAGCGCTCAGTGAACCCAACTAAATGCAGGCTCTGCATTTAACCCCTACACACATGCAGTATGGGGCAGCTATTGAAAGCGCTTGGGGAGCAGTGATGGGGACGACACCTTACTCAAGGGTACTTCAGGGAAACCTACTGTTCTGGGAATCAAACCCACAACCTTCAGAACCTGGAGCCAACTCCCTAAACACTAGGCCACCGCAGCCCCAGCCCCTCTGACGAGGATGGGATCTCCCTCCATATTAATAGAATTAAAGACTATTAAAGCCTCGAACTTCAACTCCAACAAAAACAATCTACTGAAAATAATCCACATGAACTTCACAGCTTCACTTTCATCACCGTCTCTACTAGTTCTCCCGTCACGGACACACACTCCACACACCCTGAACTCCACCGTCCACTCTCCCTGTCCTCTCTCTCACTCTCCTTCACTCTGTCCTGCACCGATGGACACTCAGAGGGACGTCTCTTCTGTGTGGCTCTGTCTGAAATGGGTCTCGGGGTTGAAGGTGATGGAGAATAAAAATGATGGAGAATTCCAAATGCGTTCAAACTAAAATAAAAAAGTCGGCTCCCAGTAAAACGGACTGATATTTGGGTTAAAATGTAAGGAGTTAAAGGAAAAATTAGTCTAAAAATAAAGAAACCTGAAAAAGTATTTGTACTTTGTTACTTCCCATCTCTGGTAGTCAATCAAGTAAAGTACACTTTAGCATTAGCTACTTAGATAACCAATAATCTGTCTACAACGGTTAAAACTAGTAATAGCTCTATGTTTTAATATATTCAAATTTGTCTCAAAAACCATGATACAATCTCACATTGGTGGAAAATGTCACACCCAGTCTGAACAAGTAGCTGTGATGATTGTAGTCATTGTGACAGGCCTGTGGATTTGTGGTTTGAGGTTTTGCTTTTAGAATTCATTTTAGTGTAGCTTGTAAGTGTACTGATCGTTAAGCAGAAAGGAGAAGTTCTAATGAAACTGAAATTTAAAACACCTCTAGAATGGAAATTGCTCAGAACAGCCCACCACTTTTACTCTAAAAATTCCTGAAAATAGGAATACAAAGTCTAAAGGTCATAAAGGAGAAAGAAGAAGAGTGGGTTTTTGCTTCATGACGCCCTGTCATGGACAAACTGGTGTGGAGGAAGAAACACTGTTTTGTAACATTATCATATGAGGTGGAGTGTCACCCGCTGACCCAGAGTCTTGAGCTTAGGAGTGTTGAAACAGATTCCTCTGGAAACAACCTGAGTATGCTGCGGCCACAATGCTCTGCTTGTTGTTTGTCTGGGATATTCTATCGTTTTTCCCAACCGAAAGAGCCATGACCACAACTCAGGAAGAAACAAAAGAAACCCTGTAAACCCAACGCTTCAGGCAGCTTACCATGCAGTATTGAGAAACACGAGGGATCCAGAAAGGCTGCTCTGGGTCCTGGACATTATTCTTCTCTATGTAAAAGGAGTACAGTTTTCTACTGTCTTTGTTCGCGAAGATTCTTATGTATTTCTGAGCTGAAAACGAGAAAAAGACAAGTTTTTCATGTGTAGTATCAGCAAAGCAGGAAATGAAAGTTAATAGCCACCCATTTCAGTAATGTAAATCAATGACACCACTAGAGTGGACGTTAGGCATGACCGGTTTAAGGGTGGACCAAACTTTGAAACCCTTTGAAGTGACCCTTTGAAATAACAGTCAGAACTATGAAACCAGTGCAGTAGAACAAATATACTCCCATGATATTCTCTTATTATTCAGATATATTATATTTTTGCCAAGTTCAGAGTCCAGAGTTGAGAATAACTGTAGTTTTACTATTATGGTTTTCAGGGTCACGACACGTAGCTAACACATGACGGCCTCAGTTATTGGATAACTTGAGCTGTGGACCAGAATTTGGAACATGTTTTCACAAGCATATACTGAAAGTACACGGCTGGAGTTCTTTTTGATGAGAGGTAAGTAGAAAGGCATGAGCCTAACCATACCTGACCATAGACCGGTACAGACATGCATCAACACTGAATATTTTGGCCAAATCTGGTTTCTTTACCACCAAACTGGCTTACAAATGGTTTTTCTTTGGCCCTGGTCTTTGTTTCTTTGCCCCTTTAGCCTGATCCATGCAGTGTGGGGGTCAAAACCTTTGCTACGAGCCAAATTTCCGATGTAATTATCTTTTTTGTGCTTCAGCTTTAAAATTCCGACATCATGAAATCAGCCCCATATTGTTATAATGTGACAGATCATCAAGTGCATGTTGTAACTTGAGCAAATTTGGTCACACATTGCAGTCGTCCACGGATAGTCATGCTCTCACTTGGTCCGAAAGCAAGCCATTCCAATAGGAAGACAGCTTGTGGGTGTTCAAATTGGTCAGCCTCCACTTAATCTAGTTATTCCTGAGGTTTTACCACCAGTCTCTGGATACCATTGGGCTTTTCTTACCTTTTTCTCTAGACTGAGGCCACAGTTTGATTCTTTGGTTCAGTTTGTAGAGCCCCAGAAGTGCTTGAGTGTTGCTTTTTTCAGAAATGGTGAAATAAACCATGTCCCCTGCAGCATGGACACAAAAGGTTCACAGATTAACCCATAGGCTCACATCATTTGTCAAGATTAGCGTTTGATAAGCGGATAGCATTTGGCTTTTATGCGGTATGATATGCATTTGTGCATCTCCTGCCATACCTCTGAAACAAATGATAAAAATTCAAATTCATGTTGATAAAAGTTGAAGGCAAACAAAGCGACTTCGTAAGAAGATCTGCTCAGTTTCCAGTTAAGTCCATCCGGCCACAAGTCTTGCTACAAACACGGCTCAGGAGGAACTCTTCATGTTGCAGTGTAGTTTGGCTTGTTTGTAATCTCTTCACCCCAGACCCTCGATGTTTACCTTATCAAACCACTAATGTCTCACTTCTGTTATATTTGAGCTGTGAGTTTAAAGCATTGTTAACATTGGCAACAATGGCAGGAAATGAGCAACTAATGAGAAACCAACGCTCAGAAGAAGGAACTCTTTCTTCGCTGTTAACAGAAAAGTCCTGTTCTTCTGTGTGTGGGATTTAAGGACTAGAACATTGATGAATTATACACAAGAACTGGGCGAAATGAGCTTTCAGTTCATTTGAACTAAAGGGTCTCAACCGCATTTTAAAAATAATAATCCATTAAGTTTTGATTGTAAATAATTGGGTTTAAGACTTGAAGTTGTCCAATAAGATTTGTTCCTCTTGGGGTGTCTAGATAGATACAGCCAAGCGAGCTCTCCCATCGTTAAGGCCTGTAGGAGCTTCCATGTTAGATATTGGTATAATTAGAGACTGAGACAGAAATCAATTACATTTGGATCTACAATGAACGGGACCAAAGGTCTTCACTCGTGGAAGATCTAGACACATAACTAAAGGCAAAGACAAACTTTACAATATGCTTTGGTGTCAAACATGGTGTTCAGGTGTTCCTTGTTTCATGTCCCCTTTGTTTCTCATGTTCCTGGCTGGTTCTTTGTCTTGTTTTTTTCCATAACGTTAGTTTAGTTTCATAGCTCTGGGTGTGTCTGTTTAATTTCTTCTTTTGGTTCATGTTCTGTGAAATAGTTCCCTTCTTTTTCACTACTTGCTGCACATAACCCATCACAACAGCTCATCATTCCGGTTCTAACATCTAACATTCAGTTTTCTACAAATTAAGACCCGAGAGGTTCCGCAAAACCAGAGAATGATTGGAAAGGCTAGCATGCATTTAGAACTACCAATAGCGCAGCCCTGGACACCTCAACATGCTTGGAGGAGAACCTTAACCCTGAATAAATAAGTGAAGCATGGCTTTCTTACGAGAATATAAGGAGGGTTCATTTATATCTACTGGAATTTCCATTCTGAAGCAATCCACTGCGGTACGGTTTGCAACCTGCAATAAAAGAACACATGACCTTTGATTAGAAAGAGCTAGGAGAACTGATCTAGCATTAGCTTCCTACCATCTAAAATGGTTCTGGACAGTATAACCAGTGATGTGGCAAACATATAGTCATATTTAAGGAACTAAAACACTGACGTACCATTTTACAGCATTGATTCATCCCACAGATAAAGAGTGGGTTTTCTTGATTTCCCTCTGTGAGTAAAGAAATGCTCGATGGACAGTCCTGGAAAAAAAAAAAAAACAGAAATACGGATCCTTTTACACAAGCCAGTCGTTCTAACTCTGGGAAGAGGAAACAGGTTTCATTTGGCAAGGATCAAGATGAAGATCCCTGGGGCAGTTAATGTTTGTGTTCCAAATTTGCAGCAGAAAACGTTGGGCAATAAAACCAATCACCTGACTGAGGTGTGCTTGACAACAAAATGAGAACTGGAATATGGTCCCAACAAACGGGGGCTTAAAGTTTAACCTTGGAAACATTGCTCAAGTCCTTGTGGGACATTCAGGTGCATGAAGATGTGTAGAACTTACAGAAGTGCTGTCCTTGCATGTTGCAAATTCCGATATGGAGACCTGTCCAGAGAATGAAACACATTTTGTTTAGTTTGTTGCATAAAACTGCATGAGCTGTTTAAGGAAAGACACTCAGAAACTGACACCCAACACCTTGCTGTTGTACAGGGAGCAGTGATGGGGCAAGTACCTTGCTCAATTGTAACCTACTGGTCTGGGATTCAAACGCAAAGCTTCTGATTATGAGTCCTATTCCCTTACCACTAGGCCACCGCTAGCTTGAAGGTATGGGTTTTCTGGTGGAGTAAGAGCATGTATGGTGGATGTTCCTGGAGGGTAAGTGTTGGTAATTTCCCTCCTCAAACACACTTGTCAAAAATCAAATGTGAATTGGTTTGAAGAGGGAAACTACCAAACTGAGCTGAAAACCAGCCCTGGCCCACTAGAGGTTAGTTTCCGGCCACAGAGCTACTCTATTTAACGATTTTGGCTGGTGGGCTGATCTCAACCATGATGCATCTACTGAAAGCCATGTTATCAACACGTGGCACTGCACTAACACCAATGACATGCTACACATTGCACTGCAAAATGCACAGTATGAATTTTAGTACGGAAAGCAGAACTGCACTTTACCTCGTTCAGCTTTGATGTGTTTGGGTTAAACAGATACAAGCCTTTGGGACCTCCTGCATAGATGTTAATGCTTTCCGGATCCTTGATCAGCTTCAAATGTTTATGGTTCTCCGAGCCAGGTAGAGGGAACGTGTTAAATGTCATCTCTGTAAGAGAAGAAAGCAAAGTTACCCTAAGAGACCTTTATAAGCAGTTATTTAAAAGATCCATCCTCTACAGCAGGGGTGTTCCTGGAGGGGTAGCATCCAGCTTTGATCCACTTTATCCTCAAATGCTCTCACGCCAGCCCTGCAGGATCAGAGTTGAGAACACTGCTCTACAAAGACATTTGTGCACTTGATTCTGCACAATTAGGATTTATTTGCTCAATTTAACGTATTGGAAATGTAGCCTGAACAAAAGTCATGGGCATTTGATGATTTAAAACAAGAAAAATCACCATAGATGCACCCTCTGCATTTCACCCACACACCGTGCAGCAGAGGGCAGCAGTGATTGGGACGGTACCTCAGGGCAACCTACTGGTACAGGATTCAAACCCATGAAAAGTCTTCTGATAACTTTTTCACATGCACTGAATAACTGAATAACTTTGTTTTCATTTGTTTGATGTGACGTCTGGGTTAGAGACTGAATTGCATCACCTGCAATGAATATGCAATAAAATAATATTTACTTTTCACAGCAGTGCATGTGATTTAAACCCGTCGGCTCTGCACAATGTTCTCACCAGACCAGAGGAGGCACGTTACACACATTCTCTGCTTAATTAAAAAGAACCAAAACACTGGGAAACATGCTGGTTCAGCATCTTTACTAAAGCAGAAGAAAAAGCACAGGTTTTGGAGTGTACTCAGAGGACAAACGCAAGAAGAAACTCTTGGAAGGGACATGATGTCTCTACTGATGTCTCCATCCTGTTCATTCTGTCCCGCGTCATCTGTACTGATGGACAACCTTAGGGATCTCCTTTCTGACAGACAGACAGACAGACAGATAGATACATAGAAAGAGAGATAAAGGGAATTTCTGTAAAGCCTGTTAGTATTTCTGGTTCTATCCCCCGGTTCTATAATATCCTGAGCTCTTCTCTCTCAGCTGATACAGCCAGAGTTCACAGTTCACACGTATCCATAGTTCACCGATATCCATCTTTACTGCACAGGCTCGAACACTTCTACTGTCGCATTTACAGCCTTTCTGCTGAACTCAAACAAAAGTCAGTGGGACAGTCTCTCCTGCTGGAGTCGTCCTACAGCCTAGACTTTAAACCAGCATAACGGAACCGGCAGTGCAGAATGAACTGGTCCTTACCTTCCTGGGTTATTGAGACCCTGGGAACATGCTGATAGTCCCTCTGTCTGGAGTGGGTAGCCTGAGTCATTAAAATCAGCAGAGTTGTGTAGAGAGCGGCGGGAGGCATGCTTGCTGTGCGGTAGGGAAGTGAATCTGACTGTGCTGCACCGCGTCACTGTTGCTCTACCGTGCGTTTTTTTTTTTTTTTTTTAGAAGCGTGCACTGGAAGATCTGCCTTCTTTTTTTGCTAACTTCTGCCAGAGGGGGAGGTGGATTTCTGCTGTGTCTCTGTCTCTGGGAAGGGAATGAATGAATGGACACATACAGATGAGATGTCTTTGCAGTGATGATTTCATTAAATATAAGCTTTTATTTGTAGTATTTCAGTATTTAGTATGGTCTGGAGATTATAGTTATAGTTCATTTCCGACACAGTGATGCACTTGTGCTTGTTTACTCTCTTGTACTTATTTAATAACCGCTTGTCCTAATTTGGGGTGGGGGTCTGGGGTTGGGGCCTATCTTTGCTCTTACAGGGCATTAAGCAGGGAAACACCCTGGGCTGTCGCAGGGTAGATAAACAAAGACACACACACACACACACACACACACACACACACACACACACCTAAATGACAGTTTAGCATCTCCAATCCTCCAATTCATTGAACCGTGGGAGGAAGTCGGAACTCCGGGAGGAAAGCCACACAGACATGGGGAGATCCTAGAATGGTTCTATAGTAAAAATCCCTTTACTTTTGTCCCTTACCTTTGTCCCTTTGCTTTTACCCCTGTCTTACAGTGTTCCACACCATCAAATTCCAATGAAAAAGCAAACAGATACATCTCTAAAATGAACAATAGGGCTCATAGATGGCCAGGAGTGAACAGTTACATTTCTAATCAGGCAGCTGCACTCCCAGTTGAGAAATTGAACAAGAAGAAACCTTGAAATGTTGGTGGAGGATAAGACAGGGAGTCATCAGTAAAAGGACCTTTGTCCATTGTTAGTGAAGTGGCAAAGGTGGGGGGAACTGAGGTTGAATCATGACAACATTGAATATTATTGGTGGAAAACTATTAATGGGATGGATTTATGTAAATTTGAACGTGATTGAAATGTATTAAAAGTCCGATGTTGGGATGAGCGGGAAGCGCTGCTCCCACTGGACCACACCTGCTGATACTCTTCAGTAAATTGGTTGTGCTGCATCTCTCTGACTCCGCCTGGTTTTTTGACCACATTGGATTACTGACTTGGAAAAAGTTTCGGATTTAGGATTACACTTCGATTTTCCACGACAGTTCCAATGTAATTAAGTTCTCTGAGTGAGCTTTCAAAGGCATTACACTCTACAGACCTCTTGTTCTGTTCACAACCACAGTCTTGGACTTGTTGGGTTTTTGTCGATTGAGGCACTTCAAATCAACCCCCTGACTTTGCTTTCATCAAGAAATTATAGTTGACACCAAAACACGGCATGTGAGGCTTTGATGTTTGAGCGTCCACATACTTGTGGCTTTTAATGGATGTGGAAAGAGTGCAGGTCAGTGATGAAATGACTTTTTGTCAGCTTTGTGTTCCTAATGAGGTTTTGTCACAAAGCCTGTCATTTAAACATTTTAACATCCTAGACATTTGTTCATCGTTTAGTGCTCAGCTGGGCTTGAATATTGTAAGAGATTTGTGGACACGTTAAATTAGGAAATTATGACACCTGGTGGCAAATAAATATGACACTCTTTAGTCTTAGATTATTTTAAGGAACATGCTTGTAAAGCGAGACAGGTCAGTTACCTGTAGCATCACCTTTTCTAATAATGTGAAGGATTAGATTGGCTTTAGGAGGCCATGTGATTGGACAGACATGTCCCGTTATTTTAGGCACAAAATCGTTGTGATTTGCAACCATTTCCGTTTTCAAACCACAGTCATTACTGAAAAAAGCACATGAATTTTGCAAATGAGTGATCATATGTTTTTAGACACCACAGATTATTTGTTTGTGTGATCATGTGACATTTGAGGACATGACGTGTCCCCTGTGACCACATAATATTTACATTATGTTATTTTAAGGACTGAACCTGTGCTTTGGAAACACTGTGCTATGCAAAAACACTGGACTTTTTTATGTGTGGTTTTTGGCACTGGATGCAGAAATATCAATTTTTTACGTAAAATAGTTTCGGATCCTTGTACAAACTGTAAATTTAACAGGAGAACATGAAGAACCTGAAATATGTAACCCCTAAACTTAAACATTTTCTTCATGTTCTTTGCAGAACTGCTGCAACTTCAGACTTTCAAATATGAATTGTCCATTTAAATTTCTACCAAAGCATCTTAGCAGGATTCTTCACACACTGTCAAACCTTCCAGGTCTTGCAGACACCTTCTCTACAACATCCATTCGTTTCTCACCACCCAAACTGGACTACTGTGATTCTCTTCTGGCAGGTCTTCCACTGAAGGTAGGGGATCTCATGCAGGTAGTTTATACCAAACACCTACATGCTACTAAGTGACTCCCTCTCAATCTGTACAAATATGGACACACAGACAAAACCCATCCTCCAGGACAGCTGCGTCCATCACGCAGTGTTCAAAACCACATAAGCGAGATCACGTCTTGACTGAATGTCTCCATCTGGACGAGAAAGCCAATTGTGTAAATTTGCTTCTTGGCTAAACCATCCCTTTCTGACGCAGCGTTCAGCCTGAGATAAATCAATATCGGCTGATTAAAAGGGAACTCCATTGATCTTTTCAAAATGTGGCCTTAGTTCAATGACTTTGTTAAAGTTAATGGTGAGAACTCGACTTCTGGGGTGCCGAGGAACCAAACATGAAGCCCCTCTGACTGCCATTCTCCTACACACACAGTCTTCAGGCAGCCCTCATGTCTTCATTTGATGTTTTAATGTCTTGTTGGGGAACATTTCCCCAGGCTTCCCTGAAGTCTTTGTCTCTCATGTTCAGTGCAGTCCCTGTCGTCCCCAGTTACTACACAATGAACCACTTTGGTAGACAAATGACTTTAAATGACTCAACATCTGCTTTATGCACAAACTGAACATTTGATGGACCTTAGAGTGGTGGTCTAGAGATAGGGTGCATGCCTACGGACCTATGGATTCAGAGGTTCCCGGTTCGAATCCTACCTCTACCACCATTGGGTCCTTGAGCAAGACCCTTAACCCTGAGTTGCTCCAAGGGGACTGTCCCTGTAATTAGGAACTGTAAGTCGCTCTGGATAAGAGCGTCTGCTAAATGCCGTAAATGTAAATGATGGAATTCCCCCAAAAGCCACAACTCTTACAGAAAACTGTGGGTTATTCACAAACACTGCCACTAGAGGGTGCTGTGGCCATACAGTCAGAGAGAGACATGAGGGATCTCATGTATTGATGAATCATTTCTGCATGGCCATATGGAGCTGAGGCAGATACATGGAGACAAAATAGTGCAGCTCAGTCCGCATTACCAGCAATATATAAAATACCAGAAATGTCTTTCAGATCATGTCCAGCTTGTCCATTAAGGTGGCCCAAATTTAACGGCACAGTATAGCTTACTATTAACTATCAAAAGGAACAACGCATTACCATTTTACCACAACAGCAGCAGCCTAGTGTTCATGTCTTCAGACCAGTAGGTCCCCCTGAGGTACCATTGAGCAAGGTACCGTCCCCATCACTGCATCCCTGGGCAATGGCTGCCCACCACAGTGTGCGTGGCTGAAATGCAGGAATGCATCTCATTCTGGTTCTCTGCGTGTTTTGTTTTCAAAGTGACAAATAGTCACTTTCACATAGCTCAATGTTGGGGTCAGTGTCGTGTGTCCAAAATGGACCAATGATGGTTGAGAACAGGGATCCTGGACACAGATTAGAGTGGGCAGTCCTGGACCTGAGGTTTATCAACACAGCATCAGATGACCCATCCTAAAATTAACTCCATAGTGAGTCAGCAGATAAAATGTCTCATCGAGGCAAATGGACACTCCGGCTGTATCCCCAACGCACACTCATGTCACCGCTGGGCTGCAAATGAACCACCACCCAAATAAAACCCACTACCTTTGGTGGTCCTTTGGGGTCCTGACTGGACAATGAGTGTAGACACACTGTAGTTGTGTGTAATGAAGTAGCTAGTCAGTATGTCAGCAGTAAAATGTGTGACCTCTGTTGACCTCTAGTGTTTGTTAGAAACAAACCTGCACTACTAAACTAAAAGCAAAATCTGAATTGGAACATCTGGGAGAAGTTTAAAGCTGTCTGTATTTGAGCAACTTTCTATTGTGTAGGAAAATGAATCAGTAGATACAATGATGTATGCATGACCCTGGTCCAGTCTGAACACAACATATTTGGCCACCGTTATTCTTCAGCACAGCCTGAGCTCTCTTGGAGGAGCTTTGTTATTTCATTAAGTGGTCTTCTGGATTTCCAGAATTTCCAGTTCTCCTGATTTCTTGAAGGAGGTTCCAAAGCTCTTCCTTGGACCTTGGCTGCCTTTTGTCTCCGCTTTCTGTGGAGATGATCCCACACTGCTTCTGTCTCTGAAACAGCTCAGGTACAGGGACTGCTCTCAACATGAGAAACAAAAACATTGCCCTTCAGGAAGCCTGGAAAACTGTTTCTCATCGAATACATTAAAAACACGAGAACGTCTGGTTCTTTGGAAGAAAAAATATGAAGAAATGAGTAGTTGAAGAAGTCTAAAGAGACAAACCCAGGCTTGTGCAGTGCAGAGGGGCTGCAGTTTTGCTGGGAAGTGTTGTTGTCCCAGCACATCAGCTTAGTGGCACAGATTATTGTGTCTTTTTGAAATTCAGATTTGGTGCTTGCCAGAAATGTCAGAACAATGTCTTTGTTAGCGAGGGCTTTAAGGCCTGAAGGAAGTATATAACCCCGTCTCGGTGAAATGAAGGGAAGTTCCTGTGTGTGTGTGTGTGTGTGTGTGTGTGTGTGTGTGTGTGAGTGTAAGCTTTAATGTGTTATGTAACTGAGTAGCAGTGACTAAAAATGTTTCCATGTTTGTGACTGAATTTAGCAGCAGCAGCAGCTTTGACATGCACGCATGTGCTCGATATGACGTTGTTTCTCAGTTTGTGGTCAAAAAACATGACTTTATGCTGTTTCATGCCACAATACACATGCTCACACACACACACACACACACACACACACACACACACATGAGCATAGCATGGCCAGTTTCCCGAACAAAAGAGGACTCAGAAACCCGTGCAGTCAGGTGAAGTGAAGTGAAAGTGAAGGCGACGAATTAAAGGTAACGCAACTCAAAGAAATATTTAAGTAATTTCCCAGCGGCCATCAGATCAATCAGTCGGGCGAAGTGAAAGTGAAAGTGAATATCTGCCATACGACACAGCACACTGGGAGACACAATGAAATTCAACTTCTGCTTTACAGCCCCACACACCGTGCAGCAGGGGGCAGCTATTTAAAGCACCCAGGGAGCAGTGATGGGGACAGTACCTTGCTCAAAGACAAGGCAGTTGAGAGAAAAAGAGAAAAACACAACTATGTGTATGGTACTGGCTATTTCTGTATGAAATAAATGGATCTTTTTTAAGGAATATATGAACCAAGATGTTCTCTTCATGAACATCTGGATAAAAGATTGGGGTCACTGCTGACATCTAGTACATCGGGTAGCTCTAAACTAAAGGAGCAACGTTTGGTCTCTTGGACGATCTTCTACTTCTTCACAGGTGAACAGAAATTTCTGTAAACTTAACAATATGTAGGCCCACTGCAAACCATGAAAGCAGCTTCAGCTTCATCATCGTTCACAAGCAAGTCCCAGAATGCCTCTGGAAGCAACATAGACAAAAAAAAAAACAGCTCCAGGACCAGGCAGCTCCACAAACCTAAGATCAATATTCAATATGATGATGGATGTCCTACGACAGCAGGTTTGAGGTGCTGCTGAAATGCACATTACCAATAGTTTGTTAGAAGAGGTGTAATGGTTTGAGCTGATTTTAAAGGACTTGATCTGGAGATGATCTAATGAAGAGAATCAGAAACCATAAAGTGTTCAGAGATGTTTTAGATGTTTATGTGCTTCAAACTCTGTGGCAGCAACTCTGGAGAACTTTGACAGGTTTGGTGTGAAGCTCTGAATTGAGACATTGATTGGGAGCCAAGCATTTTCATCTAACACGTCCATTCCCCCTGGGCACCAGTTCCCGCGGATGCTCTCCAATATCTTGTGGAAAGCCCTCTGAGGACTGTGAAGACTCAAATGGAGAGCCAGGTCCATATAAATGGCATTGATTTTGGAATGGGACGTCCAACAAGCTCCATAGAGTATGTATATGCTCCACCCACATTTAGGGACTAGATTATCAGACGTTTGTGGGTTTGATTCCCAGACCAGTAGGTTGCTCTGAAGTACCTTTGAGCAAGGTACCGTCCCCATCTCTGCTCCCCGGGCGCTGAATAGAGCTGCCCACTCCTGCACGGCATATGTGTGTATGCAGAGAAGCATTTCGTCGTGGTTCACTGGGTGGTGTTCTGTAGTAGTATGTAGTCACTTTCACTTTCACATCACCATTCTAGTCCACCAGCCTCCCAGAGCTGGGGGGTTGCAACAGGGCACTGTCTGCAGAATAAAACTTAAACACACTCAAAATAGATGCTTCTTCTTGTCTGCACTGAAGCGGAAAACTGCAGCGTGCACGATCACACTCCTCACGCGCTGCAGCACTAACTTGATTAGCAGAGAGGGTGATGGATGTGGCCGCTTTGGAGGGGGTGGAAAGCCTGCATGGAGAAAAATGATTACAGATACAAAGAGTAAGACATGAAACACTGCGCCGTCGTCTTTTCCCCCACTAATCGCAGTGGGAAACCCCCATAATTGATATTGCAGAGGCGCATTGCGGTTCATCACACAGGCCTAAGCTGATCCAATTCATTTGGCAGGACTTCTTACAGCTGAGTCAGAGAGAACGGGGGTGATAGATTAAATGGATTAAAAATGGTGGAGATGGAAGATAAAATATTGACAAATGATTCATTTCTCTTGGAAGAAGATCAGAACTTTCACTTTACACACACACACACATGCACACACACGTAAACAGATAAGACATGTGCATAAACATAATCTCAAATTATAACCGCCATAATTAAGAAAACCTCGTTTCTCCACAGCAGTAACTCCTCAGAGGTTCTTCACTTTGTGTTTTTCTGTTGTACTAAAAAAGATTCTCTTCTGTAAAAGTTTTTCTCGTGTGTTTGTCCTCATCATGGAGTTCAGACGCAGTGTTTGTGGTGACAGCAAAAAGGTTGTGGGTTCTGTTCCCGGTCTGGGTTCTTCCCTCGTCCAAAGACGTTCCGATGGACGTCTGCTAGTGCGAGGTGTTGGTGATCTGTCTGGGGTGCTTCACCACATTTTGCATCATGAACGTTGGGATGGGCTCCATCCTAGTTAGGATAAGCGGCTCAGAGGAGGGATGGATATATAACGGTGACAAAAACAAGTACCAGATTTTTATTTGATAGTATGACAGCTGCTAATATTAGGAGACATTAGGAGACACTGTGATGAGACAAAGGCCTAATCATACTAGGCAACATGGAGTATGTAATATATATATATATATATATATATATATATATATATATATATATATATATATATATATATATATATAATACTGTAAAGCATCCTGGTACAGTATATATTGTAGTATATATGACTCTCCTGGTGGACTGTCCTGTTTAAGAGTCTCTAGAAATAAAAACTGTAAATATGACATTTATATAAATGGTAATAAATAAAAATAAATAAATAAATGTTTATATAATAAATAAATACAATCAAAACGCTAAATAAATACTTATAATAATATGTATATGAATTAAAATAATGTGTAAAGTAATGAATTCATTTAAAATATTACTTAAATAATAAAGTATAAACAGGTTGCATATAATAGTTTGCCAAAACTGAAGAGACAGATATACTTTTGCATTCATTTATTTAGATTTTAATCTTAAATCCTTTTTTTACATAAGGAAAGACTTAATTAAAGACCGCTAATTATAGTATTCGATGTAGAAATGAGTCACACTGGCGATTTTAAAGGGAAGTTTTAGAGAACTGATGATAATCTTGATGAGTATTCAGTCGAAGCGATAAGCCATTAAATCAGAGCTGAGAAAGGCGCGAAAATGACGTGGCGCCGGCGGTGCTCTCTGATTGGCCGGTTGGCGCTGCGCGTTCATCTCCTCTCTCGCGTGCGCGGGTCTCGTGGACAGTCAGAGCGAAGGTGAGGAGCGCGCTGCCCGGGGGGGTGGGGGTTCAGGGGGCTGCAGTGGGACACAGAGAGCGTCCCGTCATCGGATAGAAGACAATCAGAGAAAAACAGAGAGAGAATGAAGATCCACCTGGCAGGTAAGGAAAAAACTGGTGTGTGTGTGTGTGTGTGTGTGTGTGTGTGTGTGTGTGTGTGTGTGTGTGTGTGTGTGTGTGTGTGTTAGGAGTCAGAGATGATGTTATGTGTGTGTGATGAGATATGAGTCAACAACAACAATAATAATAATAATAATAATAATAACTGGATGTTTGATAATAATAGTAAGAATAATACCAATAAAATACAGACTTTTAAGTGCCATAACAGGTAAAAATACAAGAATATTAAGAAATATTATCATTCGTTCTTGGTGCATATGTTCCTTATAATATATAATTATTTTAAAGCAAAGCTTTTCAGATTTTTCCGTTTCTCTGACATTTTTGTACCATTTGGAGTGAAACCCTCCATTCCTGAGCCAGAGTGCTGGTGAATATAACCAGACGTCCTCACAGCAAGTTGTTCCAAGTACTGGTTATGAAGAAGCTCCTGGAGTAAGCGCATGGTGTCCATATAAAAAATAGCCCCTGATTTTTGAATACACCTTCATTCCTCATTGTTGTTCCGATATGTTCCTGTACGCCTTTCGTCTCAGGGATGAAAACACTGGACGAGTGAGGACAGTTTATGAACGGATTCCTGTTTATTGAGGTGTGTATTAGATGCTTTTCCACACTGTGTGGAAGTGTGATGTGACGGTGTGTTCAGTCCTATCAGAGAGTGTGTTCGGTATTTGGGCTCCAGCACTATGAAGTGCAGATGGGACGGCTGGGAGGTTTACAGTGTCTGAGCAGGGCTTACACACACTTCAGTGCACTGGGGAGCGATTTGTAGCACTAGGATGCCGCTTTCCGTATCTGCACCTTTCAGTGCTTCGACTGTAAAGCCTCTTGAAGCTTTCTCTGGGAGTGTATGAATTCACATCCTGGTGTTTTAGCCCCCCCGGCCATAACGTGGACCCAACGTGACTCGCATTCTTATCTTGCACTGGCTCTCAGCTTATCTCAGGCGCTCGAAGGCCCGGCAAGGAGACATGAATAACATTTTCCACCTTGTTAGAGGGGCTGGTCTCTTGCAGGCTTTTGCATCTGCAGTGAAGTTCTGTGCTGAGTCAGTCGGTGAAATATAGAGTGGGGTGTGCTCAGTGCCAGGGTTTTTGCAGCATCCCTGCACTGCACGGTTAAGCTTCTGCTAAGACGTGCAGTAAAAGCACAGCACCCGTGGCCTGTATGCAGAACAATGGTCCATTTATGTCTGCTCCCTTTCCACTACACAGAGTTTAGCTAAACCTAAACCGATTATATTCACATTTACGGCATTTAGCAGATGCGCTTGTCCAGAGATACGTGCATCGGTGCTTTGTATCCACATCTGTTTTTCAAAGAACTCAACATCCACACGTCCACAAGAAGAACATTTTTCTCCTCTAGGTATTTCCTTGAACAGGTGGGTCCTCAGACAACACTTGAAGACAGGAGGGACAGTTCTGACCACGAGGGGACATTCATTCCACCAATGAGTCTCGGCGTTCAAGACGAGCAGTGCTTGCAGTTCTGAAGGGGACAAGAAGAGACACTCTGTTTGATTAGTGCAAATAAATAGTGCTTTTTGAGTGATGTCACAAAGACAGATCCAGTCAGCCTCCAGAGATTAAGCCCCTTTAATTGCATAAAGAGAGTTTCAGCACAATGTGGGGTAGCCAATCAGAGCAGCCGTCATTTGCATACACTCCCAGAAGTATAGGCATTAAACCAGCACTGGGGTGGTACCTTTCATCTCACTCACAGGTCATGAAAAGCTGCAAACCTCTTCTTTTCTCAAGAGGAAAACACATTTAAGCATACACATACATAATTGGGATCATGTCGTACCTTTAACGGTACATTTACATTAATTGGACCTTGAACAGAAAATGTTCCTCTAAAATACCTGAGAATCTGCTGTTATATGCAAATATTTTAACATTTTTATTTGTTGAATTTAACATCTATCCATTCATTCGCTGAAATGGTTGTCCCAACCAGGGTCATCGGGTGCCTGTCCAATAGTACATAAGGAGAAATTTGAAGACAGGTTGCTAATATCCCATGCTTTATTTATCACATGCTCTGTTATAAATGCACAACCTTTACACTAAAGACCCGATACACTAAAGAGGGAAAATAAATCAATAATATGTATGCACCCAGAACCCTGTCACTGTGAAGCGACAGCACTACCGGTCATTGTGCAAACCTTTGCACAAACTGGTTTTGATACACAGTTGCACCAAAATGTCAAAAGCGTACTCATAGAAAGACTCCCCTGCTGTGTAATGTCATGTACGCAGCTCAGGTTCAGTCCTCCAGTGTGCACAAGCGTCCTGGTGAGACTCGTCCCTCAGCGGGAGAGACGCAGTCTGGATTCTGCTGAGGTCACGTGGATGCTCTGTTTTAGATCAAAGTCTTGCCTGCACCGTCTCTTTCTTCATCTAGGAGCAGTTAGCCGTCATTAGGGCTGGGGGGACATTTCCTGTGGCCTTGTAATGAGATTATGAGCGATGTGTGGAGCGTGAGGAAGGAGAAGAACTGCAGGGACGAGCAGGCGAGCGATGCAGAGGCGACGTCGGCTCTGGATCTCCTTTGATGGAATCTTTATTCCTGCTCAGACCCGGGGTCATTGCTCTGGGAGGCAGATCAGACTGCGAAAGAAAGTTAGAAGAAAGTCATCCGGGCTGTTTATGTTACACTCTTAATCCTTGGGTAAGCGGTGGACTACTGTTCTGGGACTGGTATTTTCAGTTGGTGCAAACAGTGTCAAAAATCATATGCAAGGTTTGATGCAGTCAGAAACAATGTAAACATCTCTCTGCTTCAACGCTCAGCAAGTGAGAAATCGCCAAGGACTCCAAAAGAAACCCACATTAAGCCACTCTGAAGGCTTTGCTTGCATCTCGAAGATTGTATTAGGCAGAAAAATTGTATCTGATGGAATTCCTCCGAAGTTTGGCAGCGGACCATTTTCACTTTCTGCTTTACAACCATTGTAAACCACCTCTGTAAACACACCTCACTGCTGCAGTGTCTGCAAGCTGCACTGGGCATAATATAGCAAATAAGAATCCATTACAATATGACTCGATTACAGTGGGATGTCGCTAATTGCTTGCTTTACTTTTTAATCGAGTTATCAAGTTTGCAGAGAACTGAATGATTTGCTTGTTTCTCTCCACATCAGTTCATCTCCAGATCCTTCTGGCCGTGGGCCTGGCCATCTTCTGCTTCTGCCTCGTGCTGGGATGCATCATCTGCTGGCGCCGCAGGAAGTCCTGCCCCTCAGATTTCAAAGAAGCTGTGCTTTCCCTCCCGTCAGCTCCTGTGGATCATGTGACTGTAACCCTAAGCCCGTCGCCATCGATTAACATCCTACCCGTCAAACAGCAATATGAGGAGCTGGAGGGCGACGTGCTGGACTATCCATCTCACAACAGCAGCTCCACACCCTCCGAGGATGACCTGAGCACACTTTCCTGTGTCCCAGAGGACCCCAAGGAGCCTCGGAAGTCCAGATTTCCACTACGTCGCCTCAGTTCCCCGGTCGTTCCTTCCTCACCCTCTAAAATGACCGTCCGTAGCCGGGCCTCCCTGCCCAGTATCCCCAAATTCAACCTAGTGGGCAAAACCCGCCGCGGCTTGGACCGTCGCTCCACGGTGACTGGTGACAACTACTTATGTTCAGAAAGCAGCAGGCTGACCGTCAGTGACCAACAGGGGGCGCCGTCCTCGCCTCAGTATGGCTCAAGCCCACAAGGAGCACCACCTTCACCTCAATATGGCTCCAGCTCAAGGCGCAGTTCCATCTCCAGCAAGCAACCACCCTTCCTGCACTTCACTTTGCTCTTCTCTCCTGCAGAGGGCACTCTTACAGTCACAGTCCTGGGCCTGTTCAGGGCCTCCAGGAGGGTAAGCGGTGCTACAGTTCGGGCCAGCTTGCCCCCACATTGCCCTGCTCCTCTGCAAGGGGGACCAACAAGGAGGCACAGCCTGAGTCCAGATCCCCAGGCCCAGGTCCTCAAACTTCACCCTGGATCACTGGAGGAGCTTAAGGGCTGTACACTGAGGCTGGTCGCTTACGGCAAAGATTTCTCAGGCCTCCGGGAGACGCAACTGGGGGAACTTGAGCTGGCATGCAACGAGATGGACTGGGAACCGGATACTGCCGTCATGTACAACCTCCAGCTCAATCCTCCAAGGAGGAGGCTCAAAAAGGTAATAATGCGTCCCTGAAATGCAGGAATATAGCAGTAACTGTCATATCCTTGGGAAATTTTCCAAGAATTATGCTGATAAAGCAATAATTGTACTTTTAAAACATTATTCTTGTACTCCAAATGGAGGTAACCAGTTTTATTTTATATGTTTGGAGCTTTGAAGCAAATTATCTTCTCAGATTAACATTGGATAAACTACTAAATCATCACACTTTCCTAAAAGTGCATTGAGTGCTAAGAAGTAGATTTGCTTGCACTGGATAATACTGTTATTTCGAAAAATGGACAAATTATGGAGAAAATGGAAATGATGGGCAACAGTAAGTCATACAGTGTCAGAAACCACATAAACAAGACCATTACAGATTACTAAACATGTGTAAAGGTAGGCCTGCAAGTTGCTCAATGTTTATTTAAAGGCTTGTTGCTCTTGTACAATGCTTGGTTACCAGAGGGTGCCCAACATATCTGACCATCTACGTTTTTATGAAGGAACAAAACCTATGAATTTGGAGTTTTTAACAGGAACAACCCCAATTCACATCCGTGTGGGTGAACAGCAGGACCATTTAAGGCAAAACCAAGCCGTCACCTGCCTCAGCTTCGACCGAGCAGCCTCACGTATCAGAGCTGCCTCAGGCGTGTTTGATCACGTGTCACCAACTCCATCAAGGAGCTTTCCGCCTGTGAGGTCAGAAATACGCCGGACCATACCTGCCTGAGCCAGGTGACGCATGTACATGGAAAACAAGGCCCTCTGGCCCTGTAATCGCCTCCGCTATCTCTGTGAGAATGTCTTTGTAATCAGCGTCCGGCCCGTGTTTTGTGTGCACTGTATTTTCCGCTCTGCCGGGTGTTGATGATTGGGCTCGTGTTGAGTGACTGAACTGTAGACAAGTGGGGCGATGGTCTGGCCAGCCGCCCACGCTTCGTCCTCTGCTGAGGAGGGAAACGGGCCAGAGGGCATCGCAAAGAACCCGTCAAAGAGAAAGGACGAGTGGAAAAGAGATTGAGGCTTTGTTTTCATTGCAAGGTTAAAGTGTGTTTTTGCCTAATTATGACCCATGGCAACAGTTGCTTTATGAGATTATTGCTCAGTGGTAATCGTTTTTAAGTTTAAGTTTCAGTTTAGACTATTTAGACAGTTTTCAGCTTAGTTTACACAATTTCACAGTGCTGGGTACGATTTGAGCAGGTCATGAATTTTAGGGACGTATTCCAGACAGCGTCTGACTGATTGCTTTGAGTAAGTGAAAGTTGTGTAAATTTGATTTTACTGCCAAATCTATCCTTTAAATGGCACTTTAATCAAAATGCATCAATACATAATATCCTTTCATGCTCAGGTTTGATTCTTCTGCTTTGGGGGTTCATATTTGGGCCTGGGTTGCTTTATTGATTTCTAGATTGTGGGACAGAGGTGTGTTCACACTTATCAGACAAAGATCGGATAGAGCTTTTGAGCGCAGCCAGAATAAATGGGGAGATGCAAAGAGAGTTGGGAAAGCTTGTCCATAGTTTACGAAAGCTAAGCTGCAAAAAAAGCTCATTTTGTGATGCCACAACCATGAGTGCAGCTGCATTTTGTGATGTCACAACCATGAGTGAATTTACATATGACCAGCCATTCAAAGTGAAGAGAAGAATTTATACCAGATGGCTCTTTAAAAGTGCCACAATACATGGAAGCCAATCACTGCTGGGCTCATTTACATATCTCCAAATGTTTTTTTTTATGAGAGATGGAAAATGTGAAGTGAAAGTGAAGTGAAAGTGACTGTTCTTGTCATTGTGAAACGCAGCACAGCACAACACAACGAAATGCAACCTCTGCGTTTCACCCATACACACACGTGTAGCAGGGGGCAGCTTTTGAAGGTGCCCGGGGAGCAGTGACTGGGGCAGTACCTTGGATGCTCAAGGGAACCTCAAGGCAACCTACTGGTGAGGGAATCAAACCCACAATCTTCTGCAATCTTCAACAATCTACCGCTGAGTTGCAAAGTGATGATTGAGGGGACATGTTAACCATAATTGATTAAGTTTTAAAAAGTAATGTACATAACTGTGACAGCCCCACAAAATATAAATTCTTTATCGCAGAGCTGATGATTGTCTCTCGAGAGGAATATATTGTACAATTTCATCAAATGTGTGGGAAATAAACTTAGTTTGATCTTTACACCCACTTCAAAGTTAGTTTAAGCACAGATCCAGTGAAATATGTCATTTGTTATTAATCTACAGGGCTGAGAATTCATGAACAGATGTTCAGGTGGACAGGTGTCCATTTTTGGGGTCCACTGTTGGGTGATATCAGTGATGTAATAACTAACACCCCTCACATGGCTGGTACAGCAACCGCTAGTGTGACATAACCTCCGGTAGGCGTGTGTTTGTGATTAAATGTGTTAGATAAGCCGAGACCGCTTGGTGAGCTATAATGGTCAAACTCAGGGAGGCATGAAATCAGCGTCCAACAGGCTGCCCACTGTCCATCCCACATCAAAACACATCTGTCACGACTTAAACAAAGAAAACAACCATCCGGCTGGAACATTAGACTGTCAGATACAGCACTGAGTCAAAGTCTTGAGGAACCCGTTATGTTTTTCTGTATTTCTGTCAAACTGTCTTTTCTTTGGAGTCGATCACATGAATGAGACCGGAATGGACATTTTACTGCATCAGGATGCAAAGCTACAAGGTTCTAGATAAAGTGGTTCTCCATTCAGCATCAGCAGTAAACGAATCCCCTGATCATCTGGAATCATCTGCAACTGTTTCTTCACTGCTTCATGTCTTAAGTTAGACGCTTTGTTCTGCTTGAAGGTTCAGACGTAGATCACTGTGTGGATTAACCAACACAGAACTATCAAACTGCTCAGGTACAGAGACTGGACTGAAAATGAGAGACAACAACACTGTCCTTCAGGAAGATCTGGAGAACTGCGCAGGTAGAGACTGGACTGAAAATGAGAGACAACAACAGGTCAGGTTTTGGATATACTTGTTCACATGAAGCTCCTCAGGGTCACATCCTGAAAAGTTCAGAGATGAGGGCATGTGTGAAAGAGGTTCAAGTCCTAACTTCCTGATTGGTTACAACTTTGTTTCCATGTGACATACTTCCCCAGCCTCCCTTTTGACCAAACTAAAAGTGGTAACAGTTTTACAGCAGATGTGCAGATGTTTCATTGCTTCCTGATGTGCTTGATTCCAGAGTCAGAGCACTCAGGACAGTCTGAAGACGTCACTGTGTCCTCCAAGGCCTTTGGGTCAACTCTTCATCCTCCTGCAGTACCAGACCCAGGCCCATCGCATCAAAGTGATGGTGCGGAAAGCTGAGAACCTGGCCAAGCTGACGAGAATGCCTGGAGCTGCAGGTATCTGCACAGCCACACATCTGATCACATATGTTTCCATCCTGTTCTTCACAAAAGTATCACTGTGCTGCACTATTGCTTGTCTGTCATTTAGTGCTGCCCCCTACTGGACATCACTAAATGTTCTTACTTTTGGGAGGAATGGAATGTTTTTATCTATTCACACACACTGAAGCTCTTTGTCCCTACAGATCACTACATTGTTATCAACCTGCGGCAGAGTGGCCGTGTGATCAGCACTAAGGAGACGAAGGGAGCGAGTGGCTCTAATGCGGTTTGGAATGCTCCCTTTCTCTTCGATTTACCCACCGGCGACATCGCTAGACTCCCATTGGTCTTTGAGTTCATCGTCATGCAGGTTAGGGGGCGACAAATTCAGGCCCATTCTTATTGTCCTAATTAATGTGTTTAATTGATTCATTTTAGGGATGCAAAAATGGCAGTGAGCCAATGTTGGAAGATGCCTAAAACTGAAAGTGACTATTCGTCTCTCAGCGAAACACATCCTCTGCGACAGTGTGTACAGTGTATACACACACACACACACACACACACACACACACACACACACACACACACACAGTGCATCAGGGGGCAGCTATATCCAGCACTGGGGAGCAGTGATGGGGACGGTACCATGCTCAAGGGCACCTCAGGGCAACCTACTGGTCTGGGATTTTTTATCCTGGGGCCTTGTCCCTAAACACTTGACCATTATAGATAGATAGACAGATAGATAGGTAGAGGTTAGTTCTAAAATGTTTTTTTTTGTCTTGATGTTTATTTGTTACTTACAAAGTTTGTTTCATTCACTATTATGTTTCCATAGGGACGGCTGTACACAAAAAGCAGTGCTCTGGGCCGCGTTCTGATTGGTCACGAGGGTCCGGAGACGGGACGGCAACACTGGAAAGAGATGTGCGACCGAGGGCAGGTGGAGACGGCACACTGGCACACGCTCCAGCCAGAGACGCTGTAGGACTTCAGGACTATCCAGAGCGGTTTTGATGTATTAATCCCTGGCGAGGCCACTCGTGTGGGCTTTGAATAGAGGACGGGACTTCATAGAGATAAGCTTCATAGAAAAACAACTGGATAAACTGTCCAATAGGCTGGCTGTATTGGTTTGTGTGAATAGGTCCAGGTATTTTTCCAAATTAGGTAACATCGTGGGCCGTGTGTTGAGATCAGTGCTAGGTTTTGTTATGACCATGAAATGATGAGTATGTAACTGTTGTCTTTGTGTTGTTTTGTGTTGGAATATCGGTTTGGTGACACTGAAGTTGTCCTTAAGTATCTTTTGCTGAACTGTATGCCATTGTATCTGATTAGAAACATGTTTTAAAGTGATGGCTTGGCCTAAAATGTAGAAAAACATTTTCCCCTTTTCCCAAAATGCTCAGCAAAGATGTGTTCACACACTGCAGAGAAATCAACACACACTTGTCTCAAGTACATAAAAATTCTTAAATAGACTCATATGGTGTCTAACAGATGCACTATAAAACTGGACAAGAATGAATGAAAGTAAGGATTGGATGCTGAGCAATTCTGATAGTGGTACAGTTAGGAAAAAATAGGCAACATTGACATTTTTGTCTTTTAAAACAAGGGAATTTTCCTTATTTATCCTGTACATCTAGGACAGTTCCTGTTTGTGCCAGAGGGGGCGCCAACACCAAAAGCCTTTTGAAAGTGACAACCCTTGTCAACCAGTGAACCACAACGAAATTGGACCTCTGCATTTAACACCGTGCAGCAGTGGGCAGCTATTGAAAGCGCCCGGGGAGCAGTGACGGGGACGGTACCTTGCTCAAGGGTACCTCAGGGCAACCTATTGGGAAGGGGTTCAAACCCCCGATCCTCCGATCATGCGGCTGACGCCCTAACCACTAGGCCACCGCTGCCCACATTTTTTTCACATTAAACCAAGTTTTACCGGCCAAAACAACTGTTTTATTACCACTAAATCATCATTTTCTCACAGTTGCTCCTGTGAACCCCCAGCTGAGGTAGTTTCTCAAACTATATCTCACACACACACACACACACACACCGCACTAGATTTGTACAGCAAGATGTCTGACTTATGACCTGCACAACACACCCTTAGTGCTTCCACACTTCCAATTGGAAAAACTTGATTTTGTGGCCAAACCAGCACTTTAAAATAAAACCACCGATCCATTTCTCAGTTGACCTGTAACCACCCTGCATGCATGAGACATTTCATTTCTCATTTTGTCTCACTCAGTCTCAATCAGATTGTTAGCACTGAGAACCTGATGTCTCAGCACGCACACAGGCGTACTTTTCATTATTTTCATGATCTTCTCTCCTGCAGAAATAAACAAATTTTGAAGGCACTATAATGGGATTAGCGGAGCGTATATCGATGAACAGCCATCCTCCGTAACGGAGGAGAGAAATGTAAGAGATTGCCCTAAGGACACCGTGAACATCCTGATTTTATGCAGGAGGACGCTCTTATGTCATTTATAATCAGGCACCACCATCAAGCTCAGCAACACAACCCACTTCTCCAAATTCATTTTCTTTATTCTGCCCATCGTAGCAAAACAAGGTTATTTTTAAACCCCAAGGACGAAGTCAGCTGGAAGAGGAAATCATGTGTAATGAGCTTGTAATTCAATTCGATTTTGTCTCACGGCTTAACGGACTTATTAAGATTAAAGATGGCAGGTTGGTGACTCATCCCGTGCTCGGGTTCGACCTCTTATGTGTTACGTAGCTTTTAATGAATGACATTCTGAAGACCATGTCCTCTGCTCTGCAGGAGGCTGGACCAGCTGACCTCTCCTACAGAACAAATAGACAAACCCAAGAGGCCAAGAGGACAAACTTGGCAGACTAGTAAAAAAGTAATAAAGGGGTGTTGGTCTGGTGGAAGGACCTAAAGGTTCAAATCCTACCTCCAGCACTACCACCATTAGCAAGACCCTCAACCCCAAGTTGCTCCATGGTGACTGTAATTAGGAAATGAAAGTCACTCTGGATAAGAACGCCTGCTTAATCACATAAACATAATAAAGCCTGGGCATAACCTCCTTAAACCTCCACCAAACAGACGGTGACACAGATCCAAACACCCCTCTATTATGTGGGATGACTTTCTTTTTCTTTTAAATAAAAGGTCATAATTTTTTCACTCACTGTAGACCGTCCCACCATAGCAAGACCGTCCTGAGCTGTTATCTAGTCATGCATACTTAAGAGGAAAGTTTCTGAAAAGTCTGAACTGAGAATCCACACATTGGTCATTGGTTCTTCTGGTTTGAGCTTTAGTTTAAAGCCAGTTCTTTTGAGGAATGCGGAGTAAAGACAGGACAGGATTAAGGACAAGTATATTAGAGGGACAGATCAGGTTGGATGATTTGGAGACAAAGTCAAAGAAGCAAGGTTGCTTTGGTTTGGACATGTCCAGAGGAGAGAAGGATGCTGAAGATGGAGCTGCCAGGCGAGAGGAGAAGAGGAAGGACAAAGGAGGTTTATGGATGTGGTGAGAGAGGACATGAAGGTCTGATTTAAAAACACTTTTTGGTTGGGTTTGGAAGATTGGAAAGTTTTTAATCAGCAGTCAAGTATGACAGATCCATAACTTCTCCAGAAATCCCAGTTTAAAAGCAGTTTTCAGGTAAAGAGAGACACATTCGCTGAGTTTCTGGGTTTGAGAGATTAAAGGAGACTCCCCGTTCCCATGCTGTTGTCATCTTTTCTGAAACTTTTCCAGTGGAACCTACAGAGTGAGGTCTGCTGGTTGTGGATGAAGAAGTCCACGTGAGTGCACGTTTGACCTGATACTGAATCACTCTGTGTTGCTCATTTTTCTGTCGAATCAATATGGACCTGAATCACACCGACCACGACTAATGCGGCCTGCGCTCCAAAGCTGAGCGTGATGTGAGTCACCGCTTGAACGCTGTCCTGCTTTGTGTTTATCAGGTTTTTATGAACTGCAACATTAAAACTAAAGTTTTAAAAACTGAAGTTTAAACACACTTTAACCGGGATTCATCTTTTCTGTCTCTCTCTCTCTCTCTCTCTCTCTCTGTCTCTCTCTCCCTGTCTCTCTCTCTCTCTCCCTGTCTCTCTCTCTCTCTCTCTCTCTCTCTCTCTTTCTCTCTCCGTCTCTCTCTCTCTCTCTCTCTCTCTCCCTGTCTCTCTCTCTCTCTGTCTCTCTCTCTCTCTCTCTCTCTCTCTCTCTTTCTCTCTCCGTCTCTCTCTCTCTCTCTCTCTCTCTCCCTGTCTCTCTCTCTCTCTGTCTCTCTCTCTCTCTCTCTCTCTCACTGGCCTTTCTTTTGGTCGGTGGTCTCAGCCGTTACACTGCATGAGCTAAACTGCACTTGAAGGATGAGACATCCTGAAATATTCATGGAGAGAATGCCCCCCCCACCCACACACCACACACACACACACACACACACACACACACACACACACACACACACACACACACACACACACACACACACATATTCACACTCACACACACATTGAGCTGCACAGTCACACACTGAGGGGAAGACCAGGCAATTGATTGTGTCTGGAGGAGAAACTGAATGACTCACTCAGGGGGAAGGTGGGGGGGATGAGACAGAGAGAGAGAGAGAGAGAGAGAGAGAGAGAGAGAGAGAGAGAGAGAGAGAGAATCACAGCCAAAGTGAGATAGTGAACGTGAGAGTAGGAGTGAGAGAGACAGAGATAGTAAAGTGAGAGAGAGAAAGAGATACATTAAACAAAACAAAGAGAGAGAGAGACATAATGAGATAAATGCAAGAGAGAAAGAGAGAGAGAGAAAAGAAAGAAAGAAAGAAAAAGCAATATATTTTAATATTTTAAGAAAGAGAATGAGAGAGCAAGAGCATAAGAAAAACATTGGGTGAGAGAGGTAAAGAAAGAGAAAGAGCTGAAAGAAAGAGACAAGAAAATGAAAGAGAAAAGAAAAAAGCAGGAAAGAAAGAGAGAGAGAGAGAGACAGACAGACAGAGAGACGGAGAGAGAGAAAGAAGAGTGGGTGGACTGTAAATGTCAGGACGTTGAGCTTTCAAGGTTGATGCGAGTGGGAAAGTGAGTCACGGGCTTCAGAGCGAGACCCTGCTGCCAAAACAGTGACACAGCAAGAAACTCCCTCACTCATCACACGAGGAGGACAACCATGACCTTCAGAAGAAGACCTAAACAGAGGGCCGCTGACCCCCATATGACCCTCACCGCGGGGCGAAATACATCGAACTATATGAGTACAGGGCAGGGGGGCTCAGCTGACCCAGCACTACGAACGGGACATGGTGCTCTGCTCATCCTGAGAAAGAGACATTGAGTAGATTAAACGAAAAAAAACTGGAACAAATGTTTTAGTGCTCCAGGCTGCAAAGTGTCTATAGGTTCTAGATAAAGAGGATCCAACCACTCAGCATCAGCATCAGCAGTAAACGAATCACCTGATCATCTGGAATCATCTGCACCTGGTTCTTCACTGCTTCACGTCTTGAGTCAGACGCTTTGTTGGGCTTGAAGGTTCAGACGGAGATCACTGTGTGGATTAACCAACACAAAACTATCAAACTGCTCAGGTACAGAGACTGGACTGAAAATGAGAGACAACAACACTGTCCTTCAGGAAGATCTGGAGAACTGCTCCTAAATGGTACTTTAAAATACAAGAAAGTCGGACAGCAAAATGTGCAATATATAGATCTACTGACAAACCAGGTGTATATCTTATGATCCTTCAGCTTCTAGATTTTCTGAAAATGGTATCTGATCTTCTAGCTCTCCTGCACGGCATCTAGATGTCAGAACATGCGTCACTGCTGAGAATACAGAGTGAGCAATGCTGGCTGAAATGGCCTGTCCAGGACAACATAATGGACGGGCATTAGAGGAGAAAAACATCATCATCTGTGATGGACTCTCAGATTGATTTGACTCAGGAGAGGTAATGCTCTGACGTAAGGATGGAGCTTAAAGTGAACCACAGACCAAGCTGAGACACATTTCTGTAGTTTTATTTTTTAAACACCATGTTTATAATCCACATTCACATTGTCTTTTTACACCTCAGCTCAAAGCGTCAGCAAACACTATCGCCCTCTAGTGGCAAGAGAGGAGCTTGACTTTTCCTGTTGTTTTATTCTCTCGTCTGCTTAATATAAAGAGTAAGATCTGATCAGGCTGAGTGTGACCCTCTGGAAAGCAGTCAGAAGCTGTAAATCACTGATCATGATGGTAGAAGAGCCAGTCATGATGACGAGAACATTACAAGACAGATTGCCAACATGAAATTCTGATTATAACGTCCATCTACCAGCTCCTTCCAAGCTCATCTTAAATCTGATCATTTAAGGGTTTATTTTGACCCTAGAATGGACGAAAACTAATTGGGACAGATTGACATTTTTCTCCAGGATCAGAAGGTTATGGGTTTGAATCCAGAACCAGTAGGTTCCCCTGAGGTTCCTTGAGAAAGGTACTGTCCCATCACTGCTCCCCGGGTGCTGGATATGGCTGCCCACTGCTGCACGGTGGGTTAAATGCAGAGGACGCATCTCGTTGAGGTTCAGTGTTCACAATGACAGTCACTTTCACTTCACTTTCATTTCATCATTTCTATTTAACCCTCACACATTGTCCAGCAGGGGGCAGTGAGGGGGACAATACCTTGCACAAGCGTACCTCAAACCCACAACCTGATCAGATCCAAGTGGTTGATGGTAAGAAACTTTGAACTGTAATTGGATATTACACTGTCCATGTAGTTTCACACTGTGGCTGAAGATGGACCTCAGGAAACGGGACAATCTGAGGACACCGGATAATAAGGTTCAGGCTGTGTGAAGCAGGTGGAAGTGATCTGTAATTGTTTAGTCTCCTTTCGAGGTCAGGACTTGCTGAAAAAAGTACAGGAGGTTCTAGCAGCAGCTTGGCAGATACGAATGAAAGTGAACCAGGGCTTTTCATTTTTTTCTTCTCTGATTTTCTCTTTTGAACTTGGCTTTTTGGCCAAATTCTGTTTTGGATTTGTAAAATGTTCCTCTTTCGTGTGTGAGTGTATGCTTAGTGGTCCAGACATCTGGGCCCACTTGTCCAGCTGGTCAAAGCAGCACTGATTAAGCCGCTCCTTATGGGACGTGTGTGATCATTCCTTTTCGGGACAGGAGGGTAACGATGATAAATGAACCCCCGCTGACCGCCGTTCAGCCCAGGTTCTGTCCACCAGATCAGGTTTCTGGGAGTCGCTTCTGATCAAAAATGATCGGATGAGACGGGACGGGCCGTGTGGCCTGTCCGGACGGGGTGTTCATATAAATGAGGCAGAGCGATCAGATCATCGGGACGTCAATCAGAACAGAACCAGAAGTAGGGATGAAAAAGGGGTGAAATCTTTTTTGCTCGTATACTTATTTATTCTTCCTGTCCTCATTTTGTCTCTCACTCTCTCCTTTTTACATTCTCTCACTCTTTCTCTTACACTCTTTTATTCCTCCTTCCTACAGTCTACCTCTCAATCTCTCTTTCTATATCCTTCCACTTTATATTGCTTCATCTATCTCTCACTCCATCTTTGTCCAAGTCCTGTTCATCTGTCTCTTATATTTTTTCTTCTTTTTCACATTGTTTCACATTGTCACTCTTTTTCCACTCCCAAAATATTTCCCTCTCTCTCTCTCTCTCTCTCTTTCTCTCTATCTCTCTCTCCACTCCTCCCTCTGTCTCACACTTTCCTTTCTATTTCTGTCTTCTCTCCTGCTCTTTATATCCTACCTCTCCTTCTTTATTTGTCTTTTTCCCTCTCTCTCTCTCTCTCTCTCTCTCTCTCTCTCTCTCTCTCTCTGTCTCTCAAACACACACACACATAGAGACACATTCAGTTGCTCTCTCTTCCCCCCCCTCCATAAATCTGTCCTATCTCTCCCTGTCCTTTCTCTCCCTTTGTGTCCCCGCCTCCTTATTTAATCTCTCTTCCTCTGATGTTGCAGATGCTCCACATTTCCTCTGCTGGTAATTGATGAAGTAATTCATTCCAAACTTCTAAAATCAGAAAAAGGTTCTGAAAATGTTGGATGAAGTTAATGGCTGTTCCGTCCCACAACTGCACAAATAAATAACTTTACACTGTTTACACGTATTTACAGTCCAAACATTACGTTACTAAAAAAATCTGCAAGATTCACAGCGTCAGCTGTTCCTCTGACGCCAGCGAGTAAACAAGCACTTCTCAGGAAACAGATCACAGATAGAAAACACATTAAGATTCTCAGATTCTCTCTCTCTCTCTCTCTCTCTCTCTCCCTCATTTGTGAGTCTCTTTATTTCCTTCTTTCTCTTTTACTTACACGCTCTTCTTTCCTCCTTTTCCATCTCATCATTCACCCCCTCCCCCTCCCCCATTCACACCTGATGAAATTTTCTCTCTCATCTAATCACTGGCATCACTTCTTACACTCAGTATGCTGCATTTTTCCATGTTTTATTGCGCGCACACACACACACACACGCATGCATGCACGCACGCACACACACACACTCACACACACTCACACACCTCTAAATTAAGGGAATAAACAGTGCGGCCAATGTGCCTCTGTAATTCCCATCAAACACGTTCAACATTACAGTCTTGTGTGTGTGTGTGTGTGTGTGTGTGTGTGTTTGGTTTGGATAAACATCAGATGTACACAGTCTCCCCTCCTTTGACCCTGAATGTACTTGATCAGCCAAGTTCTGTTTGTCTGCAGTTTGTTCCCTTAGTTCAGTGCTGGAGCTCAGAACCTACACTACACACCACCAATCAGCATCGTTCCTTCTTGCTCACTTTCTGAGCCACTTAACCCGATTAGGATTGTGGCCGGTGCTGGAGTCTCAGGGCGAAGGACAGGGACACACCCTTGAGAGGTCGCCAGTCCATTATAGGACAGACACCCAAACACTCACACAGGGGACAAATTAGCATCTCCAATACACCTGATGCCCATGTCTTTGGATGGTGGGATGAAACCGGAGCTCCCAGAGGACATGAAGAAAGGACCTGGACCGTCCCACTTAGGAATGTGTGCACATAAATGAACCTCTCAAATGAAAAAAAGGCTTCATTATGAGCCCTTTTAACTCCTAATGTTATGGTTTCACACACTCTGTCTTTTCATTTAAGGTGGAATCCTAAATTGCGGGACAGAGACAGTCATACTTAAAGACATTTCCACCGTGTGATTCCAGGCTTTGGCTCTTTATAAGCGAGACTATTTAGAGACTAACTCTTCCCACCTATTTCCCCTCCTACACCCCCCTTCACACCCTCATAAAAACAAGCTCGTTAAAACCTGCGGCCTTCCTTTGCAGCCTGCGGTCCAATTTGTTTGGTATTTACTCCTGTTATTACTTCTGTCCTAACTCTATAAAGAAAACTCGTTCGAGTTTTTGTGTGTTTTAATAAAGACTGAGTTTAAAGGGGGACTACGCTCAATTAATCTGACGAACACTGGGAAAGCTGTGCTCCCATCTTGGTCGAAGGATGGGTCTTGAATAAATCTGTTTTTTCTACATTCCTGCAAACTTCCCTGATCCTGGGATCGATTCCCGTGTCCTTTCTGTGTGAAGGTTCTGTTTGCATGTTCTCCCCGTGTCTGTGTGGGTTTCCTGCAGGAGCTCTGGTTTCCTCCCGCCATCCAAAGACCTGCACATCAGGTGGACTGGAGATGCCATTAAGTGTGTCTCTGTGTGTCCGACAGGACTGGCGACTTGTCCGGGGTGTCCCCACCTTTCACCCTGATAGGCTGCAGCACCATCTGTGACCCATCATACAACTGAAATACAGTCTCTCAAAATTGCAGGAACTTTTGATAAGTAGCTGGTCGTGATAAGTGGCTTTGATAAAAGATGGACTGATTAATTGATGATGCTGATTATTATTATTTAAGTTTTAAAATGATATCCATGAGTGACGATGGAGTTTGTGTCTGTTGAAGCAAAAAAAAAATTATCCATATAATCAACAAAACATTGTTTTAAACCTTCTAAACTCAGATCTGGTCCCTCAGAAAAAAACTCACCAATGATGGAATCCACGGGATACAAGAATCCCTCACTTTGCTCTTTTCAGAGGAGCCTGACTTCAAAAAGCTCCTGTGTCTGATTGGTCTAAAACATTCAAAGAGCAATATGTCTGCGAGGGTGGATGTTTCTAAGAGAGAGGAACATAAAACGCCCCAAAAGTCCCGGTTTCACCTGAAGAGTTTCTGCAGGCCATCACTTACTGTATTTGTTAAGTGTGAGTGAATGACATGATGGATGTTCCTGAATTTCTCCACTGGGACAATGTGTTCTGGAGTTCCTGCTGCACTTTAAGGTCGTGTAGGCCTTGCTTGATTATTTCCATTCCTATCTGTTTTTGGAGAGGCCCATTAAGCTCAGCCATGGGGGGGTTTTGTCAGCACATTTTTAACACTCTGTTCTCATCTGGGATCCAGTCTGAGAAAGTGATGACGGTTGTGTGAAGCTGGGAATGTTTAGAGGAATAGTTCTGCCAAAAATGTCATTTACAGCTCAAATGTAGTCCATCAGGCGAGCTACGCTTGGTGTGAAAAGTCTGCTTCTTTAGCTTTGTGCAGGATCTGTGAAGCTGGTCGTTGAAAACTATCGCCATCAGCAGGGAGACCAGACGTGCTCGTTTTTGTAGGACAGTCGCTGTTTTTGGTGGCCTGTCTGGAGATGGAAAGGACAGGCTGCAGAAGAGACAGGTTTGTGTTTGCTTGTTTGGGCCAACAGAGGGAGCTAAATATTGTAGAAGAGCTTGAAACTGAAAAAGAAGGAATTTTTCTGGGATTCCCTGAGGAGAGCATGAGCAGGAATATTTAAATACATAACATTTATGGTGCACACACACACACACACATATATATAAACATGGCGTTTAGGAGATACCTACCCTGAGTGACTTCCATTTCCTGTGTACATGGACAGTCTCTCTGGGGTAACTTTGGGTTAGTGGTGGTGCTGGAGGTGGGATCTGAACCTAAACCACACCACCCCCTATACAGATTCTCTATGTCATGTGACACCCCATTGCATGTCTTTGGACACTTCAACACATCTGGTGGAGGACATTGACCTACAATTCTGTTAGCTAATAGATGTCCACGCTGGCTACATCACTGCAGCCCGTTTTACACCATCAGCTCCTTTTAAGATTTTTTAAACCATGCTGTCTGCTGAACCTGCCCACATTTCCACCAGTTCAGATCTGCTGTAATTAAGAATGTGCCAGAAGGAGCAACACAACAAATGTAATCAAGGTGAAAGACACCCATTAATGCCATCATGGTTCCCGCTGGAAAAACCAGCTACGTTTTGGTTCCGGGACTGGCTTTTCAAGCTATGAACCAATTATTTTTGAATGAATCACTCAAAAACGAACGGGGCAGGTTCCCTGATGGTAAGGGGTCATCTGCGTAATGGTGGACCATCACTATTTAGCTGGTTGCCTCGTCTCTGTGAAGATCATGGGAGAACACAAAGACAATCCTTTGTTTCCATCAGAAGTTTCCAGATGTGCTTTCAGCTGCATGTATTGCATTTAACACCGCAACGGCATCTCTGAGACAAAATCCAGATGTTGCCTGTGCCGCATTCAATCAGCTCCTTCTGCACAACATGCAAGGATATGACTTCGGAGAATGCTCAGGCTACTGTAGGACAAACCAGAGACCTCAGTCCCTCGACACACCATAACACAGCTCAAACACACTCAATCGCTCATATGTAAGATGATACACACCCACAAAAAAATGGATAAAGTGAGATCTTCATTTGCTGGAGCTGCCTGTTTGAGAACTGCAGGACAAGTATGTGGTACGTTGGCCACGGTTTGAGAAGTGGAGTAATTTTCATTCTGTATAACCTTCAAAATAATGTGCTGTCCGTCCGGCATGTGGTTACGGCCCATTGTGTTATATATAGGACACGACTGGAGGCCAAAGAAAGTTAGCAAGCCTAGCCAAAGCCATGTAAAACGAAGGCTATTTTCATTTTCATGGTCAATCAACAGAGAAATCTGCAACTCGTGAACACTGGTGCTTGAAATTTGTGAACCCTTTTATAACCTCTGTGTTGCTACATAAACATCTAACATAAAACATCATCAGATTTAGATATGTTCCACTTCTATGAGTCTTAAAGTGGATCAAAATGCAGCATTGCAGATCTGTTTTTTCGTGAAACTTTTCTTTCAGTATCTGGTCTGACGTCCTTACACGAATAAAATAAACTGCCAAGTGTTTAAATGGGGTGGGCTTTATTTTCTTGATGATATAATGCTACATCCTGATCTCAGCTGATTTAATGAAAGTGAAAGTGACTATTTGTCATCGTGAACTAACACCGCAGCACACAGCGAACCACAACGAAATGCATCCTCTGTATTTAACCCACACACCTTGCAGCAGTGGGTAAACACATTCGCCTCCTGGGGAACAGTAATGGGGAAGGTACCTTGCTCAAGGGTACCTCAGGGCAACCTACTGGTCGGGGATTCGAACCCACAACCTTCTCATCCTGAGGCCTAGACCCTTCAAACTAGACCACTGCCCCAGCAGGTGGGAAAGCGGAGTTCTGGAAAGATACAGAAAAAATCATTATAAATGCACGTACTGTAAATTTTGGGTTACATGAAGTGTTTTGCATGTAGTGCTGTTTTCTTTACACAAGGGGTGAATGTTACCAAGGTTTTGAAGCCTTTTTGTTGGGGAGATTTGATAGACAGTGATCAGCCTGCAAAACCTTGAAGGCTAAAGCCAGTTCAAGATGCTCAAAGCCAATTAATTAGAGTTTGGCTCCACAGAGACCCCCTCTAGCTGCTTTTGCTGTTTTTGAGAAGTTTCGAGTTTCATTGCATCTGTGAACTTTCCAAAGGCAAGGGTAGGGAACAAACATGACTGTGATGATTTTTGACTAATATTTTGAACATTTCAAAAGAAATACATGTGTTTGAAAGTTGGATACAGAACCCAAGCTCTTGCTGGCGTCAAAGATCCTTTTCTGAGCAATTAAGAGTGGCATCCCACTTCCCTCCACCCACCTCAGCTATTTTGTTAAGCAGAGATCAGAAAAAGACATTTTTTGCATGAAAAAACACAAACCAATTACTTTACCAGCTAACACTGAACGGCTAATTCGGTTCATATAAAATAACATCAAAATATGGAATACTAAAATAATAAATACAAATAAAATAAATAAAAATGTGTTTAAGTTGCAGTGGGCTTCTTGATTATTTTCTTGATTAAAAAAAAAAAAAAACAGCAACCATAATGCTACATTACAATCATACCTTTACGTGATTTTCTGTTCAGTGTTAGCATGATGCTAATTTGTAACATCATGACTGTAAAATGAATGTGCTTTTATCTCAGATTAAAACATTTCAGAGCTTTACTCTGGATATGAATGATGGAGCTTGCTAGACTGTTAGCAAACAGTAGAGTAGATCTAGTTCTGGCTTTTGAAAGACGTTACGAGTTATTTACATAACCGAGTTCCTTCACTGTGTGTGTCGGTACTGTTTTATGCCAGTTGCTTAATAAATGAATGACCCCAATGGTCAATACACCAAATGGTATCTTCAAGCATCCTAACAGAACAATTGAATTCTTGCAAGTGTCCATAGAAGTGGACAGCGTAGTGGTTAACACTGCTGCGTTGTTTGGAGTTTGCATGTTCACTCGAGTTTCCTTCCACGTGCTTTGGTTTCCCTCTACGGTCCAAAGACACGTCAGGTTAATTGGAGGTTCTAAATTGGCCCCTAACTTTGACAGTGTGATGGACTGTAGGGTTTTTCTCCACCTTTTGTCCCTTGGACATAACACCCCCAACAGCCCCTGTGACCCTAGTTGGGAGAAATGGCTCAGATGATCGATAGATGGTCAAAGGTATGCATATACTGAGCATTTTTCTAAAGCCAATCAGATTAAAAGAAAAAAAACATTCACTTTATCAAATGCAATTGGGACACAGCATTTATTTCCAACAGTACACTGAACTTTTCAACCCTTGCTTAGTCACATTCCCTTTCCTTCTAGTTTGGCTAATAAACTAATTTTAATTTTTATTTATGATTGCACAGTTGAACGGGACGCTTGGACGTCCCACCTTTTCCGAGTGGTGGGACCCTTTGCGTAGCAGGCCTGTGTTTTTGCAACAAATGTCAGACAAAGGGGAAAACACACACGCCAGACTTGCTTCACAGCCCCGGCCAGCCGTTTGTCTTTCTCTGACAGTTTTGCACCAAGGAGTCACTCTGGAGACATTTGAGAAATTGATAGCTACCCAACGTGGACATCGGTTACAAGCACTTCTGTCCATCTCTCAGATGCAGATTCATCAGCGTCTCTGCCTTTATTGGAAGGAGTTGTGTTGTGCAATAGCTGGGACATGCAGACTGAATTCCTCTCGTTGTTGTTGCAGTAAGTTCAGCCGCAAACGCAGCCGGTAAGCATTTACAACCGACTTATTAAAATCTCCAACGTTTTCATCGCTTTCCTTGAGAAAAAGAAACAACTCTTATAAATGTGAAACCCACAAGAATGGGTGAAACTACAGATGAAATCATCCAACCCTCTTAAATTCAGTCCACATTTAACTGTAATTCAGTGGTGGTGGAAAGCTGTACTCATATTACCTCTCTCTCCCTCTGTCTCTACCCCTCTCTTTCTGTCCGTACCTCACCAGGGCCTTCATCAGCCGCCTTTCAGCCTTGACTCGACCAAACTCTTTTAAATAGCTAACAATCTAGGGACTTCCCAGGATCGGGAGGTACCGTCTCCATCACTGCTCCCTGGGTAGCTGCCCCCACCTGCACGGTGTGTGTGTGGATTAAAAACAGATGGTTCATTTCATTGTGTTTCACGATGACAAATAGTCACTTTCACTTTGTTGTGCAAGTTCAAAGCACATGTCCATTTCTTAACATTACGGAGGCCGAAATAACACAGACACAAATTTTACTTAAGTACAGATACATTTCTGAGCCGCTTGTCCTGATTAGGGTGGTGGACAGCGCTGGAGACTCACCCAGCCCTCACAGGGCGTAAGGTGTGGAAGTCTGGACAGGGTGGACGCACAGACAAACACCCACTCACAGCTATGGGGACAATTTAGCATCTCCAGTCCGCCTGACGTGCAGGTCTTTGGATGGTGGGAGGAAACTGGAGCTTCTGGAAGAAACACACACAGACACAAGGAGAACTACGCGTACATAGAAAGGACCTGGACCGTCCCATCAGGGAATCATGCCCAGGACATTCTCGCTGTGAGACGACCGGACTACCCACTGCACCACCGTGACTCCCAGAGTCCAGATACCTACTAAGTACTTACCTACTTCCTTTGAAGGACATTTCTGCCATTTGCGTGCAAATTAATTCAATTTCTAATCAGGATTAAATTCTTACTGAGAAACCCTGGACACCTTGCCTGTTTTGGACAAATAATGTCAAATGAAAAAGTGAAAAAAGTGAAAGTGACAACCCTCGTCATTGTGAGGTCACAGCACAGCAGACAGTGAACCACAACGAAATTGGACCTCTGCATTTAACCCATGCACACTCCAACACCGTGCAGCAGTGGGCAGCTATTGAAAGTGCCCAGGGAGCAGTGATGGGGACGGTACCTTGCTCAAGGGTACCTCAGGGCAACCTACTGGGAAGGGGTTCGAACCCTCCGATCTGCTCCTCCGATCATGTGGCAACGCCCTAACCACTAGGCCACCACTTTATTTATTTATATAAATAAATGATTTATATAAAGACATAATTACATAAATAAGAATATATAATATTCATATTCATATAATATATAAGTAATATATAATATTCAAGGTCTTCACTTCTTGAAATGGCTGTGAGTGCTTTTCAGGACAACGGTGTTTCTGTCTAATGTAAATTCTGTAGCTCTGTGAGCGAGTGTGTGTATGTATCCCTGTGTGTGTGTGTGTGTGTATGTATCCCTGTGTGTGTGTGTGTGTGTGTTCACATTCACAGCTGGCTTTGCCCACAGCCTTGCATGGGAAACACATTTATCAGGCCTGAAACTGAAATTGAACAAAAAAAAAAAAAAGGAAATAAAAATCCCAGAAACCCAAGCTGGACAGACTGAGCGGGACGAAAGCGTGGGAACTGAAACAGCCTGGTTAGTGCGGTCGCTGATAATGAACCAAAGGCCATTTCAACGACTGTGGTCTTTAATAATGACTCGTTATGCATTTATTCATTCAAGAGTGAAACAAAAGGGATGTTTTTGTGTTCAGTTTGGTTGGCGTGGAGGAGCTGAGTGGTGTGTGTCTGGGTTTGGGGTGCAGATTACGGGCGGCTCTTGGATCAAGAGCACAACTTGGTGGGTCAATCCAGCAGAAACAGGAGGAAGAATCCCAGTAAAAAAAAGAAGTAAGAAAGTGGCATAATTTCACATCCTGAAATCATAAATTCTGTCAGTGATGTTACAACCCCACGCACTGATGATAATAATGAGCATTTGATATCATTTCATTATAGAAATAAAGCTGAATTCAAATTATGAATCTTTTCAAACCAATGACATCATATTCACTTGGGAGCTTGGGTATGGATTGTATATTATCACAAATGTATTTTTATTTCCATGGCTTTTATTGCAATATGCTTAGCCATGACTTATTTAAGTAGTTAAGTAAGGCCTTATTACTGCTTTTAAATCCTTTTTAAAATGACGCACAGTAAAAAAAGACCAAAAATAGCAAAGAATATTAGAGATAGAAAAAGCAAGTAATATTTGCATGTGAAAAATGAGAGAAAAATACACCTAAAAGGAGGAACAAATGAGAAAAAAAAAAACAGGTATGGTATAAATAAAGTATGGGCGCTTGGGCGCCCCTGGCGGCCGCAGTGTGTCACTGCAGCGCGGTGACGTCACGCCGCCCCGTACAGCGGGATCTCCGCCGCGCGCTCAGAACACACGCGCGCGCGTCCCGAAGCGTCGCTGTGCCTCTACTCACTTCGCCCGCGGTTTTAGGTGTGTAGTCACTATGGAGTTAACCTCTCGTTGACCTGCTTTTCTGACTGGAGCTCGAGCGTCATGTCCCTGCTGGCTCGCGCGGCTCTCCTGCTCGGTGTGTTTT
The DNA here is from genome assembly GCA_017165825.1 of Hepsetus odoe. Taxonomy (NCBI): domain Eukaryota; kingdom Metazoa; phylum Chordata; class Actinopteri; order Characiformes; family Hepsetidae; genus Hepsetus; species Hepsetus odoe. The sequence continues at coordinate 2,515,413 of CM029375.1, read as the reverse complement.
GGCTGCGCACGTGCTGCTCCGGCGGCTCCAGGTGAGGGTCCGGAGTCCTGCTCCTCTCAGGCTGCACCGTTTTCCCTCATTTAAGAGGCTTTACATCAACAAGCACTCATTCTCCTCGTGAAAGGGCTCTCTTTCTATCCGAGTAGGCTTTTAGCTTCTTTTATCTGTTTTTTATCTCATTTCTAATCACTTTTAAATCAGTTCAGTGTCTCTGAGGAGCTTTTGAACCACTTTCTTCGGGTTTTATTTCATTTAAAGTCACTTTTATCTCCTTCAGCAAGAATTCTCCTGGTCAAACTGCTGTTTTAGCTACTTTTTATCTGGTTTTATTCCGTCTGAATCACTTTTAACTGCTGTGTGAGGAGTTTTTTGTGACTTTTCCTCGTTTTAACTTATTTTAAACTCACCTTTCCCTCTGAAAACATTCATTCTCCCTGTCTGAGAGGCTTCTGAAAACATTTTCCTCAGGTTTTAGTTCATTTAAAGTCACTTTTATCTCTGTCAGCAATTAGTCTCCTACTTAAAACTCTTTTTATCAGGTTTTATCTCATTTCTAATCACCTAATCTCTTTTTCTTTTGAACTTTTCCTCATTTTAACTTCAGAAATCACTCATTTTCCAGGTCTGAGAAGCTTTTTAACTACTTTTCCTCCAGTTTTATTTCATTTGCTGCCTCTTCTACCTCTGTAAGCATTCATTCCTAACTCTCACTCTGATTTTATGTCATTTCTCATGACTTTTTTACCTCCTTCTCTACTTTAAAGTGCTTTCATTGTGTCAGAGTCTTTTTTTAACCACTTTTCTTCAAGGTTTATTCCATCCCCGTCTCTTCTTCCTCTCTAAACGTCCAGTCTCAACTCGCACTGCTGTCTAAGCTTCTTTTTAGGTATTTTCCTTGTCATTTTATTTCATTTAAAGTCACTTTCACCTCATAACACATTCACTCTCCATACGAAGCCCTGCCATCGTGTCCGGGCAGCTTTTAAACAACTTTTTAACAACTTTTTTCATTTTCAGTCAATTACATTCAAATGAATTTCCTGTTGTCTGAGCAGGGTTTTAGTTACTTCTCAGAGTTTGTTCAATTTAGTCACTTTTAATTCTGCGTTCGTTCCCTGCGGCCACTGTTTACGTTTTTATTTCATTAAAAGTACTTTTACCCCATTTATTTCACTTTTAACTCAGTTGCCCCCGCATCGGAAGATTGTGGGTTCGATTCCCTCACCAGTGGGTTGCCCTGAGGTACCCTTGAGCAAGGTACCGTCCCCGTCACTGCTCCCCGGGCGCTTTCAATAGCTGCCCCCTGCTGCACGGTGTTTGCATGGGTTAAATGCAGAGGTCCGATTTTGTTGTGGTTCACTGTGTGCTGTGCTGTGACCTCGCAATGACAAGGGTTGTCACTTTCACTTTCACGTTATTCTTGTCCTAACGCGGTTTTTAGCTATTTTCGATAACCTTTCTTTATTCTAGATTCTTGTCTAGGTGAAGTTTCACATGTAAAGTCACTTTTAATGAACATCAGTTCTCTGATGCCACCGTTACCTATTTTCCCTTAGCTTTTATTTTATGAAAGTAATTTTAGCGGCAGTAAAGAAGCATTCTCCTCTTTAAAGAGTCGTCTGAGCGGATGTTCCTCAGTTTTTCTTTCATCTGAAGTCACGCTTACCTCAAAAAACACACATTCTTCTCCGCCAGTGTCCAACGAAGCTTTTAGCCACGCTCCCTTCTATTTGCTTCAACGTGATTTTTAGCTCATTAGGCCCTGGATCTTCTTGTTAAAGTGCTGAAGTCTGAGGAGGGTTTGGGTTTGTAGGCAGCTCTAATCTCTGGGTCCAGTCGTGGGAACTCAGAGTCTCAGTTCTGCATGACTAAACGGCCAGATGTACTTGGACATCAGAGGCTTAAACCTGTGAATGTTTTTGGCCCTAGGTGTTGGAGCTTTCTAAAAACATATTTTCTATCTGCCATTTAATGTAAGATTCTTTTTGTTCTGTGTTTTTAAACCATATAAGCACATCTATCTGATGCAACAGTTCAAAGTAATAAATTCTTGTTAAAAATTCTAGCTCGATTAATCGCAATCGTAGATTCCTGTATTTTAAAAGTGTAAATGAGATGCTTTTTATTTTATTCCTTGTTTTTCTTAAGTTTATTATATATGTAATATTATATCAAATATCATGTTATACTTTATTCATACAGGATATGAGCTTTTGATTTTGTTTTGAATCATATTTTAATCTTTTATATTTTAACGTATATTTTAAACTTATATTGCTTATATTAGTGATCCCTGGTTTGTAGTCCAAACACACAATAATAATAATAATAATAATAATAATGATGATGAAGAATATGGGGATGAAAAAAAGTATTCAGATCCAATGTTTTAACAACAAATTCCTATTTTAACGTCTTCCTCTGAAGCCCACTAGATTGCAAAACTGAGCGAGAACAAAGCAGCAGCTTGATCTTCAGTTAATCCAAACTCATCGAATAGCATCAAATTTGAAACCCTATTGCCTAGAAAGCCAAAATAATCCAGACTCTTCTTACCTGTCAGCAGAGATCAAGCTCCACTCGACCTCCCACTGCTCAAAAGCAGAACTTCAAGACTCTTAGTCTCAGTTCATAAGCGGTGCATCAACCTTCTCATCTCAGAACTGCTTCGATGTCTTCACAAGGAGACTGAGGAGCCATCTCATCAGCTTAGGATAATGAACAGCCTTCATGCCTTCAACTGACACAACTTTTCCCAAGTTAAAAATGTTTCTCTCTGTCTGATGGTGTTTGAAAGCTGGACTTGAACCATTTTACCTCTCGGTTCTAGGTTTTCCAGCCTGAGGGACATATTTCCATTACAAAGCACTAGATCAGAGTGAAGACAAACACACGGAAGATGAGCGCAGGCTTCCTGGACGTTTGTAATGGAGACGTCTGGTTCCATTCACCACATCCACCTATCAAACCCACCCTGAATGTCTCTGCTCTCGTCAACCCTTAAATTATATAGAAATTTGGAAAAGGTCAGTTCTTTAATGTCCACAGGCAGATGCTCGCAGTCTTTTCTGTCTCTGGAGAAATTAGGATGATTAGAGTGTATTGAGAGTTAATTAAATGCTTGTTTAGATCTTTCACAATAAGGTAGATTGTTAGATCCATGCCCTTTGACCTCTTCCCCAATTAGCCCCTAAGATTTCTTACTTCAGTCTCTCACCAGCTACCAATCTCTGCTGAGGAAGATCACGGTGCGATTCTCTCTCCTCCTCTTTCCTTTTTTCAAAAGCATGTCACGCAGAAAACATACTGCTAATTGTAGTGCCGTTTTGTTTCTGACAGAGAAGAGTGTCCAGAAAACAAGATCATAACCGAGGAGTATCCCTGTGCAAGAGCTGGAGGCCAGACTGGCACATGTCTCAGGTAAGACCTGCCCGCACAGATACTCAGTCCTTTCCCAAATCTGGCAAAATGTTCCAGGCATCACGCAGCATCCTCACAATCATTTAACTGGAAAAACTTTCAGTGAGAGCAGCAGTGGGCAGTGTTGTCACCTCACAGCAAGAAGGTCCTGGGTTCGATTCCCAGGCGGGACGGTCCAGGTCCTGTGGCCTGTGGCGTTTGCATGTTCTCCCCGTGTCCGTTTGGGTTTCTCCAGTTTCCTCCCATCGTCCAAAGACAAGTCAGGTAGCTGAGCTGCAATGGGCCCCGGCATCGCCCCGTGACCCAAATTAGGACAAACGGCTAAGAAAATGAGTGAGAGAGAGAGCTTTCAGTGAGGGAGCACCAGACATCTGGTTCCATTCACCACCACTGTGAAGAATTGTATTTATTTATTTTTTCATTGTGGTTTTGATAAAAATGACTGAAAAATTGAAAGAGAGAAATGTTGCCAAATCTGTGGTTTCCCTTTAATAGTCATAAGATGTCCAAAAGTTTGTAGACACCTGCCCCTAGAGCCTTTCTAGAAGGTATCACTTGAGTTTAATTGCTCTATTCCTGTGCTAAAGCACTAGATGTTGGGACATTGTCAAGATGATTTGATCTTATTTAGCAATGAGGAAATTAGTGACCCCACTCCTGCTAATCCCAAAAGTTTTTAATGGAGCTTTTTCAACTTGATAGCCTAGTTTTGGGGAGATTTAAACCCCTATAGTGAGGGACACTTCAGGCAAATGTGGCTGCTCCTCACATGCTGCTGAAAATGTGCTTCTAAGGATATTATGCAAGCAGCTTGTACCCAGATGACCTCAGCTGCATCTCCCAGAAGCTCAGCTGCACTTATTTTAGGGAGAAAAGATTGTGTTCGAAGGGTACAGTCCCCCAGATTAAGTGTATCCTGCCTAGAAAGCATACTTTATCCTTTCCCTCTTTATCTCAGCTCCTGGGTTTCCTGTCTAATCACATCCCATTTGCTCTTAAGTGTGCAAGGCCTCTTGGGTGTCCAGATGTCTGCTGGAACATGGTCCTCCAGCACCTTCCTGTCGTCCAACTCCGTGACAAAACCCATTTGAAGGTCATTTCCAATGCAGGAGCAAAAACAGACCAGCGGTTACTTCGCCCATGCCATCAAACCTCCATCTCTGCTCCAGCTTAAGTGCTTCATTAAACGGGCGCTGGAAGCAAGGAAGCATCTGCTTACTGTCCAGCTTAATGCCACAATCTCATTCAATCCAAGCAGGGTTCAGTTGAGGAATTGCGAGGGGAAGCGTTTTCCGGGTTGGGATATTTTTCTCTCCCAAAAACTCTAGGCTCCCATGGCTTTCCTTCAAGCTTGGCTCTGACTCTAATTATGATCGCGTGAGAATCAGCAGGACCAGAACGTTTTATACTGATGGACAGGACTGGCAGCCTCAAATATCTCCACGCCGAGGCCGAGGAAACCCGAATTTCTCCTTTTTTGACAGTTTCACATACGCAGACCCAAAGCGGTCGTTTAGCCAACAGCAGTTATGGCTTGAAGATGCAGCCAATCAAAGAACAGGTCATTTAAATATTTTAGTCTCTAGTGAAAAATGCTCCCCTGCTTCAGTTTCCAATGGGCTGTAGTGTTGTAACAAGGCAATGGAATTTCCTGTGAGCTTTATATCTTCTTCTTCTTGCTGCTCCCATTAGGCGTCCCCACAGCGCATCATCCTGTCCTCTGCATCTTCCTCTTTCACCTGCTTGCATACCTGCATATCTTCTCTCACTACTACCATAAAGCTCCTCTTTGTCCTTCCTCTTCTCCTCTTTCCTGGCAGCTCCATCTTCAGCATCCTGTTCCTGATGTACTCCTCGTCTCTCCTCTGGACATGTCCAAGCCAGCACAGTCTCACTTCTCTTAACTTTGTCTCCAAACCGTCCATCCTGAGCTGTCCACACATTCCAAATCCTGTCCATCATCATCCCAGCGCAAATCTAATCACCTCAGGGTCCACCATTTATACACCAAGTTTAAACAAGTTTAAAGCATTCAGTGCTAAATGAAAAATGAAAATGAAATATTGTGCAGTTGGTCCGCGCTGATGATGCCCTTGATTTGCTACAAAATGTTTTTGCAGCTGAATTTCTTTATGGATGTGCCGAGGATTAAACGGGACGTTTAAGGGCCTCTAACAAACTGTTGCTCTTGGAAGAGCTTCACAGGAGAAGCAAACATTCTCATTAGCATATAACAGAAGTGAATTTAAAAAGATTGATTTTTACTACATGCTCTGAAGTGATCTCTGCATGTTAAAGCGCTGAGCACGTTATGAATAATAATATTCAGGTTGTAACTGGAGTGCTGCCCTAATAGATCTGAATAAATGGGAATGGGGTCCCGTATCCTGTTCCACAAATTAGAGCCATGGTTACTCAGGCATAGAGACCCTGTACGGTTGACATACTAAACCAAATGCATCATGGGATTGCCAGTGGTGTCTAACAACCATGCTAACAGCAGCTGATTCCAACATGGAGAAATGTATCAGTAATTGAAGAAAACGTTCAGCGTTGGGGTTATTACTCAATTTATTCAACAAAGCCTCCGTAAAGAGAGCAGGTATGGGCTTGAATTTAGGAGTAAAAAAAATGCAATTCACACCGATTGGAAGCTATGATTGCAAGGGTTGCACTTTTTCACTGCTTGCTATACTGGCGTAACAGGAGCTAATGAAAGAGCGATTCACCAGCAAACGAGTGTGACGAGTGCTTGGACTCCAGCAGGGGAGGCAGCGAAGGAGAGATTAAAAAGGAGAGAGAAAACAGAAGGAAGCAGTGACCATCCGCCCCTGCGTTCCATTAACTTATTACAGCTCGGCCGACCCACGGCCTGTTCTCTTTAATCAGGACCTCCCAAAACCTCCGAGAGCCGCGGGGCGTTTACATAAAAGTCTCCATAAAGTGGTGCAGCGAATTTAAGCATCAGATTTGTGTCAAGACTCCGATCAATGGCTTTGCTTAAATATGAGCTTGATCACCGGGAGCTTCAGAAAGTGTCTGTTCTGTCATCGCCGATACCTTCAGGTTATCAATGTTCTCATTGTCTCATCCGTATCTACGTGAGGGGGCCATGGTAACGCTGGGTACAATAACATGGAGAGGAAGGTGGAATTGCTGAAAAGAAGCTCAAAGCACATCTCTAAGGAAAAGTCAGATGTCACATGTATTCCAGGATGTATATTCATATATTCACACACAGTCAGAAGAAGTGGAACATTTTTGGTTCATCAAGGTACAAACAGTGTAAATGCACCTTGAATGGTACAACTTGGTTCTTGAGGTCCAGTTTTGTACCTAAAATACATTTTTCCAGGAGAGACGGAGCAAGTTTGATCTAATGTTTTAAAGCAGAAAGCCTAGTCGGGACAGGGTATTTGTCCACCTTAAAAGTGGTGCTACAGTGTAATATGATGGAGTTACGGTGTAGATTTCTTCAGAGAGAGGACCGTTTCTTGTTTGGAATGATGCAAAAGAAAAGAGAAGTGGGTAACGCTTCAGTAAAGGGCTGCAGCCACATGGCTAAACGAGTTAGTAAAGCATTTACAAAGTGTTTTTCACAAGCGAGTCATAAAGTGCTGAACAATAAAATGAGAACATGATGATGATAATGAATGCTGTTGTTTTTGTGATTATTATAATACATAAAATGAATAAAATATACTAAATATAATGTTTCAATATATATATGTTATATCTATATCATGACAAACAGCTCAGTTTGTTCTTGTTGATTGTTGTGTGTTTCTATGTGAGTGAGAGCGCAAAGGAGGGCAAATGGAAAAAGTAAATGTTTTGCGGTGAGCGGTATTACCCAACTCATCTTGCTGGAGGGGTTTTGGAATGTATGGCAACCCTTCAGAGCCTCTGTTGTTTTAAGTTTAAGAACTCGCTTCTGCATAAATTTATCGCAAATGTCCTTCCGACACATCGGCCCTGAGGTTAGAGGAGAGGAGGGTGAACTAAGTTAAGCTTTACTGACACACTAATGTCTCTCTCTCTCTCTCTCTCTCTCTCTCTCTCTCTCTCTCTCTCTCTCCTGTTTGTTTTCCATGTGGTTTTCCTACATTAGCTTTGGCACTCACCTCTTCTGTGGACCCTGTCTCTACTCCCTAACAGTCCCCTTCTCTGTCTCTCTCTCTCTCTTTCTCTCTCTCTCTCTCTCCTCCCCTTGTCCCGCTCTGTTGATATGCTTTCTAAATGTTGATGGGTTTTGTCATGTGCTAATATGTGTAGACTGAGTTAGTTTTCCTCTCAACACTCCCCGTCTTTTCCTCTCTGAGTACTGTTTGATCCAAATGAAGTGTATCTTACTGTTCCTGGCAGGGGGTGTGTGTGTGTGTGTGTGTGTGTGTGTGTGTGTGGCTGTGTTTAAGACCAGAACCCGCTGCTGTAAAGAGCTCCAGGAGCTCCGGACAGGAAATAAGAATCAGTTGGAAGCTGCCAGCCATCACACCTCACACTTTTATGTGGCTTTATGGGGATGTCTCACATTGTAAGGCGTTGGGACCCCCATAAGCAATGTGGAGACGTGTCTCCGAGTGAGAAAAAAGGTGTTGACTGTATAAGGGGGAGTTCAGAGACCAAACTGCCCCTCAGGCTTTATTAACTTTTCAGCCTCCTTACTTATTAATGCCAGTCGCTCTTCTAAGCAACATCATCTCAATCTGTCTGATTTCAGTCAAATATGTAGCTCAGAAGTGTCCAGAAGAAACGGCATCCAGACTGTACCTCAAAAGAGCTCCAGATACTTGTGTAAGAAAGACAGGAATGTACTGAGAATAGAAAGTAGAAAGTACAGGAATGTACTGAGAATAGAAAGTAAAAGTACAGGAATGTACTGAGAGTGTAAAGTAAAAGTACAGGAATGTACTGAGAGCGTAAAGTGAGACGTGTCTCCTCTGAAGGACGTCTGGAGTGTCTGTCTGTGCTGAAAGTGAACTGAATCTCACTCCATATTAATAGAATTAAAGACTATTAAAGCCTCAAACTTCAACTCCAATAAAAACAATCTACTGAAAATAATCAACATGAACTTCACGCCTTTTCTCCACCGTCCACTCTCCCTGTCCTCTCTCTCACGCCTCCTTCACTCTGTCCTGCACTGATGGTCTTTTCTGCGTGTTTTTGTCCATTTAGAGCTGAAACAGGTCTGGAAGTTGTGAAGGCATCCAATAATGTAACAAGTAAACAACGAGTCTACAAGGACGAGAGCAGAACAGCAAGAACTCCTCGACGTTATTATTCCACGCTTACTTTACGAAAAACATGCCAAGCATTTTTTGTTACGCCAATCAACAGCGGTGGAACCATTACAGGATGTTAGACTGGAAGGAGGTCCGTCATTTTATGGGATGCGCAGAAAACTCCGCGCTCTCAGTTCTGGCCGACAGACATTCAATAAAATACAGGCTTGTTTTCATGCCTGAGAAGTCTGGCTGGACCCCAGCAGAGCTGCTTGCTTACTTCTGGTCGTTTTAGAATCACTGATGGCGACCAAACAAATTTAACATCATAACCAAACAGATCACAGAAAAAATAATGATAATGCTACGTTACAAAGTCTAGACCACAACATAAAATAGAGGTATAGACATGTAAAATATAAATATATATATATATGGACATGATTCCGTATGAAATGCTAAATATTGTGTTAAAATATGCATTATAAAAGCAGATGATCTGTAAGTTTGGCACTATTTAGACACTTCACAAGGACATTTAATCTGGACCTGTCTCTCTCTTTCATTCTCACATCTCTAAGCTCCTTCATTCTCTCTCAGCTGTCACCAAGGTGGACCAGGGGGGTGGAATCAGCTGAGCAAGCCAGAGCATTGAAATGAAGACCAGATGTGTGTGTGTGTGTGTGTGTGTGTGTGTGTGTTGGCTTGTTCATTTGCATTTCCGTGCAGACTTTTCTCCAAATGTAAACCAGCATTCAGTCACAAAGGAGTTTCTTTATTTTGTCCTTTTAAATTAAACAGGAAAAGATTGCGATCCCATTGTTTTCAGCCTTGAATTTGTTGAACGAAGGACAGGCCCTGTTTCCTGTCTCTGTCGGCGGACCGTCTGTCTGCTGTATAGACCTGCTGCTTGTTTTTTTGAACGCTGGAGCAGATTTAATGGAGTTTGGAGCTCTGAACGGTGTTTCTTGGCCCTGAAAGTTAAAAAGAAACCTGGGAATTCCTTCGCGGTGGAGCTTTGCTCTTTCCTCTCCTCCATTTTTCTACATCTAGTTTTATAATTCTCTCCAGATGGTACTTCCTCACCCGTACAGCAAACATTATTCCTGATTTATAGCTTGTCTCCGTCGCCGTTACACCAAAATCATATCATTTTTAGCAGCAGAAGCAGGTCTGATCTGTTGCTCGGTGGGTGATTTCAGGGTCCCACAGAGGGATCGTCTTGGGGAACAGGGGTCTTGGGTTATTTATAAATCTAAATTATATCATTAGCGATGTTATGCAGTTCGTTTGAATTTCAGACCCGATTTTAGATCAGTTTTCTGAATTTTTAGCTTCTCTTTTAATTAGAATTAGAAGTCGTTATTGCTTCTTTGACATCTTATTTTTTTTAATATATTTTAGACTTATTTGCAAAAATAAGTGAGTAAAGGTCTTTTGAGCAAATTTACTTAATAAGCTCATCCTGCCCTGTTTGGAAATGTGAGGTTACTGGAATTTAAGGCCTATTTTAATGGAAAGTATTTATCATAGCTGGGCAATTTGATATTTATCATTATTCTGTAATGACCATTCATCTTTATTTTTGTGTTTCTGCAAATTACTGTGTGTGTGTCTGTGTGTGTGTGTGTGTGTGTTACTGGTGATCTGTCGTTAGTTTGGACTTCCTCCCTTGCTGTAGAGGACACTCCTCTCCGCTCCACAAACTGATTCATTCATTCAGACTCTCTTTCTGGTGGGTCTTCTCCCTTCTTTGATCTCAGACTAACACTCTCTTCATCCAGATCTCTCTCCATGCATCGTGTGGGTGTGTGTTGATAGAGGTCACATTCCAGTGACCCCTGCATCCGCAAGGTCGTGGCCTTCGCTTATACGCAGGACACATCTATCAGTTAGAACTAATGAGATTAGCTCATTAATGCTCATATCTACATTTCTGCATTTTTGTTTTTTTTTGGTTTTTTTTTTGGTTTGTTTGTTCCCAGAAGTCATCTTTCAAATCGAATAACCCTCTGCTTCTTTGTCACTGTGTTTCAAGTGCTTTTCTATCAATGAAATCAGCACAGATTCAGAAAATTCAGGAGCCTCGAGCATTGTAGGTGTTTAAAGAGCCCATTTGATGGAAAGCTACATTTTATGTTGCCTGCAAGCTCTAGGGAGCTTGAAAATGTGCCTTAAGCTTCCCCCACTCACACTGCTACTATTAGAACCTCCAATTGCAGTCACCAATGGACTCTTTTACTGGAACTCTCTTCTCTTTCTTTCTTTCCTTCCTTTTTATTTCCGGTGTCGACCAAAGGAGGATGGATTCCCCTTTTGGGTCTTGGTTCCTCCCAAGGTTTCTTCCTCCTGTTTTGGGGAGTCTTTACTTGCCTCTATCGCCCTCGGCTCGGACCCGGATTCTGTAAAGCTGCTTTGTGACAAACGGTTTACAACAGTTGTAAAAAGCGCTTTATAAATAAAGTTGACTTGACTTTATTCCACGCCATTTGGAATCCGTCTGCTGCAGGGTTTCTTGACTGAGGTCAACAGTCAAAAGATGTGGGACAGTCTTGACCTCTTGCTCTTAATGTGAAAAATAGATGTGAATCAGAATTTATTACAATTGTAATTAATTCTACCTCAACAAAAATAAAGGTCCTGTCTCTTTAGGGTTAATTGTTTTAATTGGGGTGTGTGAGGAGGGAAAGGATCAGAAATGAGTATGTTAGAGGGACAGCTCAGGTTGGACGACTTGGAAACAAACTTGGAGAAGCAAGATGGTGTTTGGACATGTCCAGAGGAGAGACGAGGAGCATATCAGGAGAAGGATGTTGAAGATAAAGCTACCCGGGAAGAGGATGGACAAAGACGAGGTTTATGGATGTGGTGAGAGAGGACATGCAGGCGAAAAGGAAGAAAACCTAACGTTTCTATTGTATCTAATAATTGTCCAACTGCAGCATGTCTTCAGCCGTTGTCTTTTCTTTTTCTGAGGACGACTGCATTAGATGATGGACATAGGACACGCCTTTCAGCTCTAAAATTGCCCCCCAGGGCTAAATACATCAGAAAACGTGTGTGTTCAGAAGCGTGTCTTCATGGTTTTCTGGAGAGACACATCTCTACGCATTCTTTCTTTCTCCTGAATCCCTCGTTCCTTGGATTGTTCAGTTACATCGCTTGACTTTTCACACTGCAGGAGTTTTCATAATGAATGTCACTCATTTCTGCTAATGAAGTTGAAAACCTGACTTGGTTTTAAAGAAAAAATGAAACAGATGTTACTGCGAATGTAAACAGATGATCAGCTTAGGATGGAACCGTAGAGCAGGTCAGAACCAGCAGGGTGGTGTTTCTCCTGATCATGTGTGTTTGTCTGTGTGTCCAACCTGCGATGGACTGGCAGCTTGTCCAGGGTATGTCCCCGCCTTTCCCCCTGCGAGAGCTGGGACAGACTCCAGACTCTCATCAGGACAAGCAGTTATGAAAAAGAAAGTAAAGAAAGAGCAAAAGAGGTTGAAAAACTGGATGGAATGACACACGGATGATGGAAAGAATGAATCCCCAGATGGAGTAACAGATGGAGGGATGTACTGACATGCTGGCGGGTTTGATGGAGGGGTGGATGTGTTTTGGAAGTGTTTTAGAAGTGACTCCTGCTGTGAAAGCCACTCTGGGCCACGGATCTTCTTTCTTATTGGTCCCCCGGGGCTGAGCCCTGGAAGTGCTCTGACAAAAAAAATAAACACACACAGCTTTACACTCTCTCTCTCTCTCTCACACACACACACACTTGAATACTTTCACTTCTTTCTGCTGTCCTAATCGTACTGGTATAAAAACACCAGGACAAGAAGGTCCATCACAACCATCACCACACTTCCAAACTCAAAGGTTTTCGTCACAGTTATTAAGGACTTTGGTGTGGAACGGTTCATCGTTTAGAGGCTCGGACTCTTATTCCTTTACACTGGTGATGAATGGAACCAGACGTCCTCAGTACAAGTACAGCCATTTCATCTGCAGACATCTGGTTCCATTCACCACCACTGTGAACAGTTCTGATTGGATCAGTTCCTCCAGTATTGGAGCATTTTACACCAAGGCTGTCATGATGACCTCGTTTACATCTAAACCAATTCATTATGCTAAATTAAGAGGAATGTTCATGACTGCATCATTTATAATTACACACACACACATATCTAGAACCAGTACAATGACTCTTTCTCTTTCCCCCTGTCTCTCTCACACTCCCTCCCTCCTGTCCCCGTGTGTTTGTAGGTCGTTGACCTGCAGCTCCAGAGGCTGAAAGATACACTTCTCTGTCCCTCCATCTCTACATCTCGCTTTCGGCACGTCAAACTCTCCCTCGGTCGTTACCCCCTTCCCCTGTTTCCGCCTCCGTCGCCATGACAGCCGTAAAGGGTCGACCTCCTTTCGCCAGGGGAGCCCTTAAACCGGACGAGGACTCCTGGCAGAAACTTCGAACAGGGGTTAAATCAGTTCCTTTCATGCACTACTGCGGTTAAACTCCATTGAAAACCCTGAACCCCAGGTTGCTCCAGGTGGACTGTCCCTGTAAACAGGAAATGGAAGTCGCTCTGGATAAGAGCGTCTGCTAAATGCTGTAAATGTAAAAAGTGATGCATTATTAATTATCACAAACCATTTCATTTAGTTCAAAGTCGAGAAGGAATTCATTTGGTTGTTTTGGTAAGACAGTGGATTGCACCAAATACATGTCCAAATGTTTGTAGACACTTTCTCATCCACTGTTTCTCCTTAAATCCCAGCCCCCTTCTCTGCCGTAAACCCTTCTTTTTCATAGTTTTGAGGATTTTTTTGAGGGTCTATCCCTAATTATTTGGCAGCGGTGGTCTAGCGGTTAGGGTGCTGGGTCTTGGGTTTGAAACCCAGGCCAATAAGTTTCCCTGAGGTACCATTGAGCAAGGTACTATCCCCATTACTGCTCCCTGGGTGCTTTTAATAGCTGCCCCCTGCGTCACGGTCTGTGCATGGGTGAAAAGCAGAGGCTGCCTTATCGCTGCGGTTCACTGTGTTGTGCTCTGTATTCACAATGACGCGTTGTCACTTTCACTTTCCCAAAGGTGGATGAAATTCTGCCTGAAATTCTGACAGTAGCCCATTTATCCTCCTGTAACCAACGCTGCTAACCTTGGGCTCATGTGCGGCTGGATATTACACAAACTTTGTGTATCAAAGTGAACACCTCTGTCAGCAAAACTAGCTGAACCTACTTGGAGTGCCTGGATTTTCCTGTTTTTCTCTCTCTTGCACAATCTGGCAACCCAAATGGGAGTCCTGGTGATTTTCAGTTTGGTTTTATAAGTCGGGCATGATGACAGTCTGACCGTACATGGAGAACGTAATCTATATTTGCACACACATGTACATGCAGACTTTCACTAGCTTTCATAAAAAATAAAAAACAGAATATTAGTCCACATTCCAGCTTTTAACGAGCAAATAAATCAGGCTTGTCTTCACAGAAAAGAAATCTTTCTGTCCAATTAGTATGTAAACCGAGAGGGCTTTCTGGACAATGTAACATGTTGACTGCTGTGTGTGTGTGTGTGTGTGTGTGTGTGTGTGTGTGTGTGTGTGTGTGTGTGTGTAAGCAAATGATGCATGTGGTGCCATAAAGGGATTGGTTGATTGTCACAGTGAATTAACCAGATTTAACTTTTGAGCCGAACTCATTAGTGAGGCTCATCTCGACACTGGAGGTCTTGTTGAAAGGGCCGAGGGCACAGTGGAGGTGACCCTTTCCTGGCTCTTCGCCCCTGGGTTCCTATGTACCGTGTCTCCTTCTGGATAGGAGGTCTAGAGACAACAATTTCCTCCTTGACCAGAAGACAGAAAAACCTTGTATCGCTTCACATGTGCATATGTGCATATAAGTGTTAAATGCTTTTCTGCGCCCTGCTGCTCGGCGTGTGTGGGTTAAACACTGAAGATGCACCTCAACGACTGATCCACCAATCAGCGCAACCATCTACAGGAGCAGAATGGAGAGAAACCGATCTGTTCTTCATCTCTCATTGGGAGGTAAAGCCAGGCGGAGGACGAGTGCAGAATGCTGCTGGAAAAGCCAAACAAACATCCAAAGGTTGTGCACAAATGCGTCCACGCATTCACACATTTCAGAAACATCCGCGCTGACTGAATAATAACCAGCGACGCTGCCATGATTGGAGCCAGATGATCCTGAACTTCCAAGCACGGACCGGAGAGAATGTTAGGAATCGGACAGGAGGAGCCGTGATTTAAGACTAAGGTTGGAAAAGAATAAAAGAAGGTGGTGATCCTGGAGGAAGTGCTGAGAGAGGAAACGTGCTCCCTTCCCTCTGAGAAGGGTTTCCACACACGATTCGCTCCTTCTGTTCTTCCACGTTTTCCTAGAAAATCCCCCAATCTGGGGAATTGTGCTCCAGAGAACATCAGGAACGCAAGTTCTACATCAAGGTGTTTTCTGATGAGAGTGAGTGCGAGTTGTGCTGGTGAAACATGTACATCATTTTCAGAATTTCATAGGATTATCACCCTTATCGTCAGCATGGGCTTAAGCTGCGACAGGTTTGTGTAGAAACCTCTTATGAGCAGAGCAGGTCCACCTGAGCATGCGGTTCGGTGGAAGCAATAAAAGAAAAAAAGAATAAAAATCTGTTCGTTTATAAAAAGGTTTAAGGATAAATGTCCTAACATTTGAATTTGGACCTGGAAATAGATTTATTCTGCGTTTAACTCATCATCAAACTATTTTTAAATTCTGATTTTCGAGTTAAGTTTAAAGACTTTCTAAAAGTGGGAGCCTATTCAAGGAGAGAGCAAACCCACACCAGCAGGATCTTAGGAATGAGCATGCTTCAGTACATGATCTAAATGAAGACAAATCAAATATTTGTTGACATAAACTGTATACTGTGTGTGTGTGTGTGTGTGTTTTCAAATTCATATCATAGTTTTCTCTTTTATTGCACGCTGATATCATATTTTCCCAGGCAAGCACAGATCTATTCTTCTGTCCTTGTTTTTTTTTTGGCATTGCTGTGTTTTCATAAAGACAGTGTTTTTTAATAAAGCTCTTGATGGTTACATTCCTGTTTAAAGAACATTGAGATGATTTAACTGTAATAAAAATGATTTCTTTTTAAAGTAATGAACAGTGCAGAATTAATGAAGACTATTGTATCAATAAGATCAAAAGAGAGGGAGGAAAGATTTGCTGGGTTTGGTTTAACCGTTCGGTTTTTAGTTGACTTTGGCTCAGTAGACTCTGAGAATGATGATGATAAATAAATATATAAATAAAATTCTTTAAAAAAGAGCAATGAAAATTATTTTTTGTTTTTGCATTTTTGGTTGGGAAACTTGAATCTCTCTCTCTCTCTCTCTCTCAGGCGGAAGTGTTGTAAGGGTTTCAGGTTCGTGATGGGACAGTGTTTACCAGAAAGTAGGTAAAATTGCACTTTTTATTAATAGAAACTCTATTTATTAATACAAATTTATTTATAATTTACATTCAAAATAAGTAAAACATTTAAAAAAAATAATTAATCTTGATAAATCTGAAATAAAATTGTAATTAAAGTTTGCATTTTGCTTTATAGCCACCAGAGGATGATACTCCACTTTAAAAATTTTAAAAATATTTTAGAAAATCATTTCACGTGTGTGTGTGTGTGTGTGTGTGTGTGTGTGTGTGTGTGTAGGTGTAGATGTGTGTGCCGGCTCTCCCTGTGAACAGCAGTGTACCGACAACTTTGGTCGAGTGGTGTGTACCTGTTACCATGGATACCGCTTTGATCGGGAGCGACATCGGCAGCATGTCCACCCGTACTGTTTAGGTAGGAGTGTTTCAGTGTATTCTCATGTTTTTATCTGATTGTAAATTCAAAATTAAAACTTTATATCTCTATCTATCTATCTATCTTAGATGTGGATGAGTGTGTGGAGTCTAACGGGACAGTGTGTGAGCACATGTGTGAAAATACACCCGGAAGTTTCCGCTGTCAGTGCAGAGCGGGTTACACACTGGCTGCAGACCAGCGCTCCTGTAAACCTACACACAACAGTGAGTGTGTGTGTGTGTGTGTGTGTATTTTGTATTCATCCTGTATCAGGTGTTATTATATACGTCCCGTATAGAGAGTGTGCACACTGTGTTTTACCCTATAAAAACGTGTGTGTGTGTGTGTGTGTGTGTGTGTGTGTGTGTGTAGTGTCTCTCTCTCACTCTGCAGGCTCAGTGGGTAAGTCCTATAATCAGATGAGCGCTGGCTCCTGCTCTCTCACCTGCCAAGACATCACCAACATGAGAACCAGCCTCCAGCAGCTCAAACTCCGCATAGGAAACACACTCTCACCTGGACAGGTAACACACACACACACACAGTGTCAAAGAGTGGAATCATTCTGGAGATTAATTTTATTAGAACCCCATTCTTCATACGACTTTTATTAGAACTTCACTATTTTTAGAACTTAAAATCAAGAGTGAAATTTAATACCTAGAATAAACTTTTATTACAGCTTCACACTAGATATTCTCTTCACCAGAACATCGTTCTCCATGTTCTGCCTTTTTCTGTTCAGCTCTAAAGTTTGAAGTGCATGCTCATTAGAGTTAAAGAAATTGTTTTGAACCATCCTGGTTTTAAAACTCGTTTTCATCAGGGATTGAACGATATATCGCTTGTCTGTTAAAACCAGCTTCGCCGATTTCTAAGCAGTACTTCTCACAGCTAAAAGCACTAATATCTCTTTCAACGTTTAATAAAATGATTCAGGGATGCTCTCTTGTGTGCAGGCGCTGTCACATGACTTAGCCAACAGCAGCGAAAAACCACTTCCTGGTAGGGCGGGGAAAAATCCTGATAGCCACACCCTCTCTGGTCCTCCAGGGGCACCTGGACCCCCAGGCCTGCCAGGTACAACACACCCTAAGATCCATTAAGTGCCTGGACTGGGCAGCGTTCTAGTATCATGATGATCAGTTACTGAACGGTGCATTTCCTTTCATTATTACTGTGTATTTGTCTCACAGGACATCCAGGACCTCCAGGACTGAATGGGGAGCCAGGAGCCCAAGGTCCATCGGGGCCTCAGGGGCCCAGAGGGGATATGGGTCCAATGGGACCCCAACCTGACCTGGAGCACATAAAGCGAGGACGCAGAGGACCAGTAGTAAGGCCTTAATCTGTGTTTGTATTTTCCACCTGATCTGGTCTCTCTGCTCTGATGTCCCACTGTCCACACTGAATGGTGGCCACAGTGGTATGTGGAGTGAGAGATAGAAAAAGACAACAAAAACAAAACATTCTGTTGGTGTAGGTGGAGAGGAAGGTAGCACAGTCGAGGTGTTTTGCTTTGCTGTGCTAAAAATGAAAGAAAGTTGGGTTCGATTCCGTGCTTTGGGGCCTTTTTGCACGTCGTTTTGCAACTGGACGCTGTCTTTCCAGCGTCTCCTGCTGCTCTCGCCAGAACAAGCAGCTGAAATAGTGAATGAATGCATAAATGACAAAAAATGAATAAATCGCGGGCTTCACAGTGTAGCTTGCTTACCCGCGTCTTTGCTCGTGTCCACAGGGACCACCCGGAGCACCTGGAAGAGATGGACTAAAGGTATCTGTGTGAGATCACACACTCGTTTTGCAAACTCAGTATTAATGTTCATTATGGATGTGCCATAGGATTACTAAAAGTAGCTTCTAATAATCATAATAAGCAGAATTAAAATTAAATTTGATTTACGTTTCTGCATTGATGTGATGTTGGTGTGACATTGTTTTTATTCTGTAGGGGGACAGAGGAGCTCCTGGACCACCAGGCCCACCAGTGAGTTTATTTTTCATTTATTGGTACAACATGCCCAGGACTGATCTAGGATCAGATACCTCTACTCACTGTATGTCTTCTCCAGACAGACAGAGAACGATAGGTCCACCTATCTCGGGTCCAATTTTATTGTCCATTTTATCAGCTCTACTTACCATATTTGTGCACGTTGTAGTTTATAGCTCATCAATTATTCGTTTATTAGCCCTCGATAGTGCGGCACATCAGTGATGCTAGTGAGTTAAATATTTTTTAAAAATTAAGAATTGACAAGACGGCAGGTGTTAACTCCAGTGCTGCACAGTAAATTCAATCAAATATGAATCATAAAAATAAAAGGCAGAAACTACCAGTAAATGAAAATAACGAATAGAAAATATAGGTTACTTGAATAGAATATGCACGTGACAGATTAAAAAAGTCAATTCAACTGATACCAAGACAGAACAAACCAAGCTTGAGCAGGAAACTGAATAAAACTAACTCTTGATCAAACAACAGCTAGCTTTTAAAACCTGACTTTAAAAGTTTGGGGGTTTTTGTTGCGGGAAGACTTTATTAAAATGTCCATAAAACATCAGTTAGCAGGACCACAGCAGATTTTAAGCAGTGTCCCTGCACTGTCCACTCTTTTGTCTGACCTCTCGGTCCACCTTGCATTATTCCTCTGATGCTGCAGTCTGTGTTTTTTCCTGCAACAAAGCCTTTAAACAAATATGATTAAAAATGTAGGGAACGGGAGGCAGTTTTGCAGAAAAAACACTGGAGACATCTTAATTTAGCAGACAATTAGGTTCACCACTTCTTCTTCTTTCGGCTGCTCCTGTTTGGGAGTCACCAAAGCGGATCATATGCTTTCCATTTCTTCCTGTCCTCTGCATCTTCCTCCTTCAAACCAACTGCCTGCATGTCACCGCGTCCATAAACCTCGTCTTTGGTCTTCCTCTTCTCCTCTTTCCAGGCAGCTCCATCCTCAACATCCTTCTCCTGATTTAGATGAGGTCCACTTTCACTGTCCTTTCTAATTAAGCCTCTGTCTTTGCTCCAGGGACCCCCAGGTTCTTTTGACTTCCTCTTACTCATGATAGCGGACATCCGTCACGACATCATCGAGCTACAAGATCAAGTGTTCGGGAAGCAGCATGGCTTAACTTTGGACACGCCTCCCAGCTCAATGGCTCAGACGGAGCTCGAGGACTGGGGTTCAGGAGACTCGCTGCGCAACACGTGACGGGCCCTGACTGTGTGATCACTAAAATAAATTGGGGCCACTCGATGATCATCGGCCTATGAAACTGAGAATGCTGAAACTTTGTACCTGAGATCAAACACTTGATCACTGTCACTGTAGCAAGAGCTAAACAGCAAACCAGTGCTGGGACAGACTGAACGGGAGGGACAGAGAGAATGAGAGAGTGAGAGAGCACAGAAGAAGGACAAAGACTCTGGACTTTCCCTGCTTTCATGTAACCCATTCTTCAACGCGTTGAAGGAACCATGCGTTCAGTTTTTCGTCTGCCTGAGAAGCGAGTATAACAGAGTCCCTGGTCAAACTGAAGATGAAATTTATGGATTTGAATACACATTTACAACTTATGCTGGATTTATCCTAAAACCTACTTATAAAATGTGGCTTGTGTAAAATCGTTACATGTTTTTTTCAGTCTGCCAACACAGAAATAGCATAAATATGCAGAAAAGTCATATTTAAGTGTGTATACTGAAGAGATTCATCCAAAAGACAAAGTTCTGCAACTTTTCTTCATCCGTAATGTAGTAAATCGGTCAGCGCCTGCTTAGTTCTGCTCTGGAGCTCAAGATTAAAGAGTCAGGTGATGAAAGCATCATATGAGCATCTTATTTGATGCAAAATAAACTCTACTAATCTACTTGCTTTAACTGCAGTGCATAATTCAGGCTCTATGAAACACATGCAGTCTCCTAAATGACTGCTGCTCCATGTTTTTCTCCTTGTTTATAGGAGTTCTGTGTCAGCAGTATGTCCTAAACCACATCCACAAGTCTCCTCCACCTCGATGAAGAGCTGAGAGGATGGGGTGGAGTTTGGAGGATGAAAAGATTTGGGAGACTGTTTTCCTTTAGTTTAAGTGACATAACCCTCCAGCTTTAAACTACATTTGCATTTGCGGCGTTTAACAGACACTCTTATCCAGAGCAACTTCCATGTCCTAATTACAGGGACAGTTTCCCTGGAGGGACTCAGGGTTAAGGGTCTTGCTCAGGAAAATGCTCCTCAGACTTTACATTTAAACTTCTGATGAACATCTGATGTAAAGGGGGGAAAAAAGCTGTAAAACCTCAATTTTAAGAGAGCACAGCTATTGGTCCATCTTGACTTGGTTTTACCCAATAGTTAGCATTCCTCCAATCACGCAGTAACACCAAAGCTATGTATCCATCCATCCTTGAAGAGGTTTGTTTGATCTCCAAAAACGTCTCCAAAACCAGGTCTGATGATGTCCCAGGCATCGGGCAGCCTCTTTACAACCACTGCATGCCTGCGAAGAAGCTTTTAGAGACGTTTGGTCTCTTGGTCACCATCACCAGTTCTGACTAGTTCTGACTGTCTGTTAACCTTATGACTGATGTGAAGAATGAGCAAGCAGTGGACAGCAGCATTGTCATGTTATATCCAGTAGATGGAGACAAACTACTGTTCACCTCACGTTGGAGCTGAGTTTAAGATTTAAGGTGAACTAGAACTCTCACTCAGGTCATTTTCATAGCCGCCAGGCCTAATTAGCCCTCACACCCTGGACAGGTCGCCAGTCCATCACAGGACAACTAGAAGAACTGCTTTTCACCGAATCGTTCATAGATTTTCATGGAATATCGGAAGAACATTAGAGTAAGAGCGATTTAAAGTAGCTTCCCACAACTTTAAACTGCTCCTCACTTTCAACTTTCCTCACTTTTCACTCCAACTTTAAACAACGCATTAACTTTCACTCCCCACCATTGTCCTTTTTAAGTTGACCAATAAGACACCATGGAGACAAATGCATATTTCCTAGAAATGTTATACAGGTTCTGTGAAGTGTTTATAGCCATTTTCTCCCTTCTCTCCCATTTTTAATGTAGAAATTTGAAATTTGAACGAATAGCTTTCAGTCTCTACTCCAAACGGTCCATATATGGAAATTTGAGTGTGCATTGATTTTGAATTGCATTGATTGCATTGATGACTGCAAGGCTTTAGCATATGTTCAGCCTATAGTCAGCTTGAATGAGATACAATGCACAGTAGTGAATCAGAGCAAAGCTTTAAGACAGCCCTTAAGGCAGAAAATTTTAGAAAATGCTCTTGCAAATGAATTTTGGTTTGAAAAATGGCAAATTTGGGGCCTTCCGGTGTCGAACATACATGCTTAAACTCAAAAAAGCACAATGCCCTGCACTTGCGTGCCCTCTGCAAGGCTATTGGTGCAACACAAATGACCTTGGGGCTTCGGCATGAGGCAAAATTCGTGCACGCCTCATGTTTGCTGTGTTTAATATATGTACCATCGCGCTGAGACATAACACGCACACATGGAATTTCAACATGCGTGTTTGAAAAGTCCATCTCCCGTCAGTCACACCCTCTTCCGTGCACCTAGATTAGAGTTGTCATGTTGCTGGGCAACAAAGTATCACAAAACATGCGTGCTTAAGGTCGTAGACCAGAAAGGGAGATGATCTCATATCCATTCCTCTCCTCCAGCCGTTACCGCCAGGCCAGACTGCAGTTGCACCTTCTGCACCAGAGGGGCGCCAGAGAGGGGGTCAGCAAAGTTTGGAGGCCACTGATAGTGTCATCTACTCTTTCAGCTGTAACTCAATGAGACAATGCTGCTGTTGTGTCCGTGAAGTGTTGTCACGCATTGAAGCCTGACTAACAACACCACATGTTGTGCATCGAGTGTCAAAAAATGACACAATTGCGCAATTTCCTCCTTTTTAAGACTCTCGAGTTGACTTGGTCTGCCTGCTTTTGTAGATTGACTGTAATTGATCTCCAGTGAATGTATGCTACATCCAGACATTTGGTGGTTCAGGAATATTCATGGGGGGTTGTTTCACCTTTGATGACTCCCATCTCTTCTTCTAGGGAGGCCCCTGGATCATCCAGACTCAGTTCCAGCTCAGGCCGAAAGAGAAAGCAGTTCCACTCTCAAGCCTTAAACAACTATCCTACATCAACCTTTATGATTAATGATATTAACCTAGATAAAGGTTTATTAACCTTAAAGGTTTATTTAAAGAGTTCACATGTCAGTGTTTAGGTCACCTCCTCCAATAAATAATGCAACCTGGCAAAATGCATTTGCCAACACTGGACATTTTAGATGGTCCCTAAGTTTTCTGTCAGTTCTCTGTACACTCCCCTCATCTTGCTTTCCCATCTAAGACGGTTAAAGTCATGCTTTTTGTGTGTTGTTCCCTGTCAAGTTCACGCCAGACAAAAATTCATTTGCAGGACATTTTCTAAACTTTTCCATGCCTTAAAGGGCTGATATGCGAGTGAGCTCTGCTCCGATTGACTACTGTGTATCGTATCTCATTCAGAAAGCAGTGCAGGTTGAAACAATCGTCTGCTCCGAGGCAAATGAGTGGGTCTGTAGGCTGAACATATGCGAAAGTGAAAGTGACTATTCTTCTCATTGTGAAACAAAGCACAACACGCAGTGAGACACAACTAAATCAGACCTCTGCGTTTGACCCACACACACCATGCAGCAGGGGACAGCTATTGAAAGCGCCCAGGGAGCAGTGATGGGGGCAATACCTTGCTCAAAGGGAACCTCAGGGCAGCCTACTGGTCTAATTCGAACCCATGACCCTGATCCTGGGGTCTTGTCCCTAAACACTAGGCCACCGCAGTCTTAATTGATGCCAGATCAGAGAATCCAGCCTCACTCAAGTAAGCTGTAGTGAAGTGCATGCAAACTAAACTCCAGTTCAAACAGTTTGTTTAAGATTTCATTTCCCCCCATTGCGGTTTTTGTCTTCCCAAGTGAGGCAGCGCCACACTTTTGGAAACACTTCAATGTGAAGCAGAACCTTCTGGCAGCATGCAGCACATTTTAGAATTAGAAGGGAAATGTGTCCTAAATGCAAAACCATAGCATCAAAACAAGTGCTGGCAGAACATCTGCTAAAGTGACTATTTAGAGCGGTGTTTGAAAAAGATCATTAAATCAAGCACAATGCTTTTACATGTCCTACGAGTCTTGTGCCACCCCTCGTTTCTTTATGTTTTGATAAGGAATGATCTTGTTGGTGCAATAATACTGTTTCATCTTGTTCAAACTGTCTTATCTTCATCATGTTGAGGATTAAATGAAAGAAACTGAAACAAATGTTTTAGAGCTCCAGGCTGCAAAATGTCTAAAGCTACAAGGTTCTAGATAAAGGGTTTCCAACCACTCAGTGTTCAGCATCAGCAGCAAACTGATCATCTGGAATCATCTGCACCTGTTTCATCACTTTTTCATGCCTTGAGTTAGATGCTTTGTTCTGCTTGAAGGTTCAGACGGAGATCACTGTGTGGATTAACCAACACAGAACTATCAAACTGCTCAGGTACAGAGACTGGACTGAAAATGAGAAACAACAACATTGTCCTTCAGGAAGATCTGGGGAACTGTTCCTCAGGTACAGAGACTGGACTGAAAGTGAGAGACAACAACACTGTCCTTCAGGAAGATCTGGAGAACTGCTCAGGTAAAGAGACTGGACTGAAAATGAGAGACAACAACACTGTCCTTCAGGAAGATCTGGAGAACTGTTTGAAATATGAAGACATGAGCAGCTTGAGCTTTTTGCTTATGCTGATTCAAAGTCTGTGTTGATAATGTACAGTAAGTTCTCAGTGCACTGGGAATACATTTTAAATTAGCTATGTAAGCAAAGTTGATGTAAGCAGTATTGCTCACATGGCCAGGATCTCATGTAAACTTTGGTTTGCAATGATTTAAAAATATGTACGGCATTTGTTTGCCTTGTGGCTTTTAGGAATTAGTTCACCCAGTAACTTTCCAAACATGGACTCTATGGCTCAGGTTTCATTATCAAGTCTTTTGGAAAAGTGTTCTTTTTTCACCGCTAATTTTGTCCCGTCAGAGAAAAGCTCAAGGAGGATGGGGTGCTGTTCGCCTGTGGTTGGGATACTCAGCTGAGAAGAAAGAGGTTGTGGGTTCTGCCCCATTTCCAGCCCCTAAACAAAACCCTTATCCCTAGGGCAACTCTCATTAGGAGAGGATGTCCAATAAATGCTTTAAGTGTAAAGAGAGGACATTAGGAGCTCCTGCGATTGCCTCAGTTGGAGA
Source organism: Hepsetus odoe (assembly GCA_017165825.1). Lineage (NCBI taxonomy): Eukaryota > Metazoa > Chordata > Actinopteri > Characiformes > Hepsetidae > Hepsetus > Hepsetus odoe. Next base: position 2,490,593 of record CM029375.1, on the reverse strand, counting down.
TAGATTGGCTGCAGATTGAAGCCCAGCCAAAGATGGAGGACAGCCAAGAGGGAAGCTCATCATGTAAGAAATACATTCCATCGCCAATGATATGAAAGATTGGGATCAAAAGGACATGCATGCAAGCATGCTACACACTTGCATGAACCAAAAGACCGCAGGCACGCATGCACACAACTACGTTCCTCTCAGGAGGAGCATGTCGTGAGTAGAAGCCGTGAGCCGAGCGCTTAAAGTTACAGGAAAAGCAGGAGAGTCCCTCGAGGTTATGTTAGTGTGTCAATCATTTTGGTGAGAGCGTGTGGGTTTGCTAATCAAAGCACTCCATCTGTCTCACACGCAGAGTATACTGATAGGAAGGTCATATCGGTGCATCTGGTGAACTTCTACTGTGTCTTATGTTGTCGGACAAAGAGACCGGGCTGTGTGCACCCATGTTCTGCAAAGTAATTTTCCAACATCTGGCCCATTTTCTCGCAAAAGCCCCACAAGAGACCAAGACATACAGGAACCAGTACGCACTAAGAATCAAAGAGAGGAATCTCCCATCAGATTCAACCCATATTTTTAGTCCACCTCACTCCCTAAGCCTGATCTTAGATCAGTGCATAGGTCCTTCGCAGGTCAGTGTAACTCGACAAGCCTGCATCTTACGTGCAGTTTAGCATGCAGCAGAGGTGATGTAACTACTATGTATAGAACAGCAGGGCAAGTGCCAGCCGCAAGGGCTTCGCATGCAAGACGCTGCATGGCCACGATTCCAGCCATCATAAGATTTCCAGTGATAAACCGAGCTATTTTACCCAGCGCCAGTAATGCTACCCAATGCTTTCGTTTTGAAATGTTTTTTAATAAAATATACTTATCTTTCTGAGAATCACTTTGTTGTCTGCCAAACTGTTATCTTTATCATGTTGAGGATTAAATGAAAGAAACAGCAACAGTGGTGGGCAGTGTCAAATCCCAGACCAGTAGGTTACCCTGAGGTACCCTCGAGCAAGGTATCATCCCCATCACTGCTCTCCGGGCACATTCAATAGCTGCCCCCAGCTGCACGGTGTGTGTGGGTAAAAAGCAGAAGTCTAATTTTGTTGCGTCTCACTGTGTGCTGTGCCGTGTTCCACAGTGATGAAAATAGTCACTTTCATTTCAAATGTTTTAGGCTGCAATGCCCAAAGATACAAGGTTCTAGACAAAGGGGTTCCTACCACTCATTGTTTAGCCTCAGCAGCAAATAAATCCCCTGATCATCTGAAACCATGTGCTCCTGTTTCTTCACTGCTTCATGTCTGCTTCACTGTTCTGCTTGAAGGTTCAGACGTAGATCACTGTGTGGATTAACCAACACAGAACTATCAAACTGCTCAGGTACAGAGACTGGACTGAACATGAGAGACAACAACACTGTCCTTCAGGAAGATCTGGAGAACTGCTCAGGTACAGAGACTGGACTTAAAATGAGAGACAACAACACTGTCCTTCAGGAAGATCTGGAGAACTGCTCAGGTTTCAGGTGGCTTTCTGGATGCAAAAAATTAACCATGAGCTCCAGTTTCAGCTAGATATCCGGCAACTCCTGAGCTGGATGACCTGAAAGCAGCAGCAACAGCAACAGCGGTTACACAGAACAAAAAGCTAAACACAATCACTGAGCCGTCAAATCAGAACGCTTTTATAAAGGTGAGCTCTGGTATAAGAACTGCATGAAAAATCTGGCAATAACTCATGTTTATGGAATAACGTTTCCTCATATGCTCATTGTTCTGTGCCATGATTGCAAATGGGTTCACAATTTGTTTGCTGGCTTCAAGGAGAACTTAAACCACAGGAGTATGGAGAGAAGATGGATGTTGCAGCAATACAGTAACTTCAGTCATGAGATCATGAAATCAACCTCAATCACAATCGCTTAAGAATGATTTATAAAAAAGGTGAAGGTGCTGGCATGGCTTCGACAGTGTGCTCTTTCAAATGTTCTTGTCCCAATGTGAGGATTTGGAAACTGCATGTCTGACAGAACAGCTTTGAAACAATTACCAATATTTTTCTTTGGTGTGGTGTCTGTTTTTCCCAGTGTTTCATTCATACTGCTGGTCACCAGTCCATGACACCTAGTCAACCCAGTCCACCTGAGGTGCACAAGGAAACTGGAGCTCATGGTTAATTTTTTGCAGTTTTAATGCATTTTTGAGGACCAGTTCTCCAGATCTTCCTGAAGGACAGTGTTGTTGTCTCTCATTTTCAGTCCAGTCTCTGTACCTGAGCAGTTCTCCAGATCTTCCTGAAGGACAGTGTTGTTGTCTCTCATGTTCAGTCCAGTCTCTGTACCTGAGCAGTTCTCCAGATAGGCCTGTAGGTCAAGGGAGGTCAACACCACAGTCTTCAGAACTGGCTGTTGAATGAGGCGTGTAAATGTGTGCTGTGGTGCAGTCGAGAGCAAAAGCCCTGCTTTGGTGTTTCCTTGCTCAAGTAGGGCTTAATAATTAGCTGATTAGATGATTCATTTGCGTGAGCTCTTATGAAAACACTAAACGGCTCTCATACTTTAGATTAAGGGTGTGACAACACAGGTCTATGAGTGCAGCAATATATACCTTAAGATCTGAAACGTAGCCAAGAGAAGTTGGATTGTACATACAGCAAAAATTCCAACTATTCTCTCCTTAAGCAGAAACTTAACCAAAAACAACTGGTAAAAGTAAAAAGTACAGGAATGTACTCAGAGTATACCGTCAAAAGTACAGGAATGTACTGAGAGTATAAAGTAAAAAGTACAGGAATGTACTCAGAGTATACCGTCAAAAGTACAGGAATGTACTCAGAGTATACAGTCATAAGTACAGGAATGTACTGAGAGAATAAAGTAAAAGTACAGGAATGTACTGAGAGTGTAAAGTAAAAGTACAGGAATGTACTGAGAGTGTAAAGTACAAAGTACAGGAGTGTACTGAGAGTGTAAAGTAAAAGTACAGGAGTGTACTGAGAGTGTAGAGTGAGACGTGTCTCCTCTGAAGGACGTCTGGAGCGTCTGTCTGTGCTGAAAGTGAACTGAATCTCACTCCATATTAATAGAATTAAAGACTATTAAAGCCTCGAACTTCAACTCCAATAAAAACAATCTACTGAAAATAATCCACATGAACTTCACCGCTTCACTTTCATCACCGTCTCTACTAGTTCTCCATCACGGACACACACTCAACACACCCTGAACTCCACCGTCCACTCTCCCTGTCCTCTCTCTCACTCTCCTTCACTCTGTCCTGCACCGATGGACACTCAGAGGGACGTCTCTTCTGTGTTTGTGTCCATTTAGTCTGAGACGGTCTGGATGTTGGGCAGGTGATGAACGTAAACATAATAGAGGATTCAGCTCAGATGTGTTCAGACTAAAATAATGAGTCTGTTCTGAACATTTAAGGAGGAGTATCTGCAGATATCTGCGTTAAAATTTAGGGAGTAAAGTTCAAAATTTGCCAGAAAATGAAAGTACAGACACCAAGATTTTGCACCTATTTTCTCTGCATAAAACGTGATAAAGAAAGATAACTGAGACCTTTTGCTATGCCCAAAAAGGTCTATCATAAATATCTGGACTTCTGCGAGATTTTATCGAGGCACTACAGCGAAAATTTTAAATGTACTCATCCCTAATATTTGCTTTTCACGAATAACTGAAAGCAATATTTTTTTTCTGTTTGCGGACTAGGAAAAGCCATTTATGATGTATTGTAAAGGTGATGCAGACAATGAGATACTTCCAGAAAGTCAATCTGCATTGATTTTCACCCAAATGAGATTTTTTTATGGCTGTATGATATATTTGTGCAGTGCATGCTGGGTATTGCTGCAAGGGGATACTGTTAAACCAATGAGGCAGAGGATCAGAAGGAGTCATTAATACCAGATTGCACTTTCAAGCCAATCAATGTCTAAATATCTTATTAAACATATTCTTCAATTATAATTTATATAACCGTTTTTTTGAGCCGTGCAGGAGTAGAAGACCCCGGATGTCTCACGGCCTTCGCTCGGTCATAGTTATGCTACGCAGCCTTTTGTATAACCTTAACTAGCTTGAATGAGAGAGAGAGTGACCGTGTAAATATTTAGCTTGTCTCCAGGGCGGCCAAAAGCCACTGGAGGCATTAGTTAAATCTTAGGTGTCTATCATGGACAGGTATGCAGCTGCGTGTGGACCAGAAGTGAATGCATGCAACAGAGATATGCTCTCTCCCTCTCCCTCTCCCTCTCTCTCTCTCTCCCTCTCTCTCTCTCTCTGTCTCTCTCTCCCTCTCTCTCCCTCTCCCTCTCTCTTTCTGCACGAAACACAGGCATGCCGCAGAACACCTGACAGGTGCAGGCGTGGTCTAGAGCGAGACACGCTATCTTGACACGCTAACTCATTCTTAAATCTTGGCTACGTGGCCTCAGGCAGGAAAAACCACAACTCACATCACCTCTCTCGCTCACACACACACCCACACACACACACACACACACACACCACACCTACGGCGAGGCCTTGTCTTACTGCAGCTGCTGCCATTGACACACTGGCTGGCTTTAAATGAACATTAACGTGCGCGTTCGATCTGGAATTACAGGCTCATGCGCCGAGTAGTTTTGTTTATTGCAGCAAGAAAAGGTGTGCGGCACGATGTGTCCACATTTATTCATTTCGCAGACACTTCATCCAAAATGAGCAGCGTTCATGCAGCTTTCAAGAGAGTTGAATGTGTACGAGCTGCTGACCAGGCCCCAGGATTAGAAGGTCGTGGGTTTGAATCCCAGACCAGCAGGTTGCACTGAGGTTCCCTTGAGCAAGGTACCATCCCCATCACTGCTCCCTGGGCGCTGCACGGTGTGTGTTTGGGTCAAATGCAGAGGATGCATTCTGGTCTGGGATTTGAACCCTTGGCCTTCTGATCCTGGGGCCTAGTGTTAAGAGACAACGCTGCCTCAAGAAAAGGTTCAGAAATTTCTATAATTATTTCATTGATTTTTCTTTCCAATTAAGCATGTAATTTGTAAAAAAAAAAATGCAATGATAATTGCATTAAATCAGAGAACGTTTTAACTTAAAATAGGAACATTTGCAGCATCTCAGAAAGAGGGACCAGCTGGAATACACATGACCAACATGCTGCTGTATATTCTTTAAATAATTTGATAATCTGAATGGTCCATTTTCCCAGAATAAACAGCAGCGAAAACACATTTAAAAGGGTCCGGTCTGCATATCCTGCAGCCTCTGGAGGTTATATTGTGAAAGGGCATGTTGCGCAGTCTTGATTGTGCACTGTAAACAGTTCTAAGAGCAGGAGCGTCTGTCATTTTCCCATAATGCCAGTGCTGCGAGGACACCGAGTGATCCAGCAGGGCGGATTAAGCGCTGTGTAAACTACCTTAGCCTGGAGCGATCGACTCCGCACCTCCACTTCCTCTCTCTCGCTCTCTTTTTTACAAGCCGTTCGCATGCATGTTCACGGGCGAGGAGGCCCGAAACCGGCCCGACGAGTCTGGGGCAAAAAAAACCCCAACTCCCTTCACCTCCATGTTTTGTTTTTCTCTTTTTCTTCAGGGAAAGTGACTAGCCTGCAGGTTTGCGTGAGGCCGACCACTTTATCTTCACCACTCTAATGACCCTTGCACCTGGCCCATTGACAGGCGACATGTTTATGACCCCTCTCTCTCTTTTGTCTCGCCTTTGAGGCGCTCCTGCCTGCCTTCGCGTGCAAGCCTGCTTGCCGGACGCTCCGTGGGGTCATTACAGGGCAAGGAATCACGTTCCTGTCCAGTTACAAGGATAACATTCAGCAGCTTTAAAGCAATAACTCAAAAAAAAAACCAAAGGCATCTTATCAGTCAAGACACGTTGCGTGTCTGCAGTTTGCTTCTTTAGTTTTGCACTGAAACTACGAGGCCAATGAGGAATCCACACTGACTGACATCATTCTAACTGCAGGCTTAAATCCTCAAGCCATGCTCATAAATTTTGTTGCCTCAAATAGATTTTGATAAAGGTAAAATTGGATCTTAGAGCTATAAATTACTATCCAAGTCCATTTTTCATTGGAAGAGGGAAGAAAAAAGTAGAAATGCTTTACTGTGTTTCAGTAGAGTTAGTTTAGGGGTCTGTAATTTACTTAAGTATTCATTTTAACCCTGATCCGGAGCCTAATTCTAAACACCGGATGCTCCTGAAAAATCTCAACTGCAAAATGATTTGGGGCTTTTCTCATATCCTTTAAAATAAAGTGAGGACAATAAACCAGTCCTGTGTGCATTCTGGAGGAGCAACTCCACCCCTGGTCCCCTCTGGATAAGAATATTGAACGATTGTCACACATCCGAGCCTCCTGATACAAAAATCATTTTTATTTTATTTATTTATTGGCACTGTGTTTTTCTTCCCCAAGAGCTGCATTGTTATTTGCGACCTGATGCTATTAGCGATGCTATTGTGGCAGCGGTGGCCTAGTGTTAAGGGACTAGGCCCCAGGACGGTAAGGCTGTGGGTTCGATTCCCAGACCAGTAGGTTGTCCCCTCACTGCTCCCCAGGCAGCTTTAAATAGCAGCCCACTGTTGCATGGTGTGCGTGGGTGAAAAGCAGAATATGTATTTTGCTGGGTTTCACAGTTAGTCACTTTCACTTTGCTTTCACTTGGTGAATTTACTGCATTAAAGTACCTTTTTAATTCTGCCTAAGAATTAATTGGTAAAGTGCACTTTAGATGATGGATGGATGGATAAATACAAATATCCGAGAACAAAATGTCTACCTCACGCCTCAAATCCAATACCGATGAGGGGGACGTGATCGAAATCCCAGCGCACTGGGAGAAAATGAGCAGAAAATTTATTGCGTCATGTCGGAATGAACCAAGAGCTGCTATTGGCTGCGCTACACTGTCAATGTGTGACAATAAGATCTTATACTTGTGCAAACACATTCGCCGCTTGTTCCGTGAGGGGATTGCCAGCCTCAAATCAGCTTTCATGCTGTTTTTAAATGATAGGGTGATGATGTTTATATAAAAAAGTGGAAAAGGGAAACATTTTAATGACATATCCTTTTACAGCTTTGACAGCTCTGGCTGAAAACACGCCGTGACATGCAGTATCAATTGCTCTCTCATCGTTTTGCGGCAGTTTATTTGGAGCGGGCTTGAGCTCCAACAAGCTGTCACGAAATGGCAAAGCGGTTGATTAATTCAAGCCCAGTTGCTGCGGGTTGACAGGAATGACATGAGAATCAACAGGCAACATGATCAGACCGGCATTTCTTATCACTCACTAATGGGGGCACTTAAGGTTAGGTTTAGGCTAAAGGGGACTCATTAGCTCTTGGTAGACTTCCATGTCGAAAGGGGGTCACCGTTCTGCAGGGAGCTGTGTAGTAAACAGCGTCAGGCTCAGCCCTTTAAGTTGACTAATGGAGGAGTAGGTGTGGTAGGTCTCTGCTGTGCTGCTAATTAGGCCTGTGAATCTCAGCGATACCCCGAAATGCATCAGTTTAGTCCGCGGGTTTCATTTCAGACGAGGGCACAGAAGCTAATCAAGGTCAAAAATAATGGGAGCTAATATTCAGTGGCATTTCTAGCCATTCCCATGCTCTCGAAAACATCTAGCATCTCAGAAAAGAAGTGGCCTTCAGGAAGCGTTGGGTCGCATGCAAGGTAACTGTGACAGAAAAAGTGAAAGTGACTATTTGAAACACAGTGAAACACAAACTTTGCTTTTCACCCACACATCGTGCAGCAGGGGGCAGCACCTGGTGAGCAGTGATGGGCACAATACCTTGCTGAAGGGTACCAGAGGGTACCCATGCGATCTTTCAGTCCTGTGGCCTCGTCTCCAGACCTGCTTAGCTATGAAGGTTTTCAAAGATGGAAGAAAAAGAAATTCAGACATAATTGAAGCTTCATTAAAACAATAGGTTTAGAAAAGAAGACATCACAGAAAATGGTCAGGTTTTTTTGTCATTTCAGCCACAAACTCAGGACACATGAAATAACGGTTCTCCAGGAACACGGCGCTACACATAAGATAGGACATGAAAGTACTGAATGCCAAGCTTTTTTCTTCATCCTCGCCTAATGTGAGTGAAAGCCAAATAGATGATTGAGAAGGGGATCTCTTTTATTCATCCATGTGGGAGCAAGAGCATATGATGATTAAAAGCTGGAGATGTTTTGGACTCTGTGTTTGGGTCCAGAAATGCCACTGCATATATCTGTACTTTCTGCTTCTTCCATTTTGAGAAAAGACTTGATACTTTAGTCTGAATGCATTTGAGAGGAATTCGTCATTATTTTTATTTTCCATCACCTACCCAACATCCAGACCCATTTCAGTCTAAATGGACAAAAACACACAGAAAAGATGGTCTTTCTCCTGGGTGGACGAAAGGAGAGTGAGAGAGAGGACAGGGAGAGTGGACGGTGGAGTTCAGGGTGTGTTGAGTGTGTGTCCATGACGGGAGAACGAGTAGAGACGGTGATGAAAGTGAAGCGGTGAAGTTCATGTGGATTATTTTCAGTAGATTGTTTTTATTGGAGTTGAAGTTCGAGGCTTTAATAGTCTTTAATTCTATTAATATGGAGTGAGATTCAGTTCACTTTCAGCACAGACAGACGCTCCAGACGTCCTTCAGAGGAGACACGTCTCACTCTACACTCTCAGTACACTCCTGTACTTTTTACTTTACACTCTCAGTACATTCCTGTACTTTTTACATTACACTCTCAGTACATTCCTGTACTTTTTACATTACACTCTCAGTACATTCCTGTACTTTTACTTTACACTCTCAGTACATTCCTGTACTTTTTACTTTATACTCTCAGTACATTCCTGTACTTTTTACTTTATACTCTCAGTACATTCCTGTACTTTTTACATTACACTCTCAGTACATTTCTGTACTTTTACTTTACACTCTCAGTACATTCCTGTACTTTGTACTTTACACTTTCAGTACATTCCTAGTGAAGCAAGATTGCATTGGTATGGACAAGTACGGATGAGGATTATATCAGCAGAAGGATGCTGCAGCTGCCAGGAAAGAGGAAAAGAGGAAGGAGAAAGAGGAGTTTTATGGACGTGGTGAGAGAGGACATGCAGACAGCTGTTTTTTTAAGGAGGAAGATGCAGAGGACAATTAGAAATGGAGATGGTTAATCCACTGTGGTGACCCCTAACGGGAGCAGTTGAATGAAGAAGAAGACATGTTCCCCTTGTTTCCCTTGAATGACCAACTGCTTAACAATGAGTCAAACCTTCTGCTTGCCTCTTGTCCTGACTTTGGACATGAGCATGTATTGAAGGCCTTTGTAAGACCCTCCCCCTAAAATTCTCACAGCCTGTCTGCTCTCCCTGAGCTGTTTTGATAAGCCTACTACCTCGCTGTCAGCCCAGAGTTTGCCAACTCGCACACAGCGGGCTGCCAGTTTACCCACGGCTCCCAACAGGAGTTATATAAGCGCTCTTACCAAGGCAAACACCGGGCAGGGACAGCTATGAAAGAGGGAGCAAAACATGTCCATGCCAAGTCTGCTTCAAAGCGCTGCCAAATATACTGGAAAGAATAACAAGACGATGTTCAATAACACATACCAATATAGTCCACACTGGGGAATTAACTCCTGCAGACACATACAGCTCCAGACTTCATTCTGCTTGGGTCTCATTTTGGACCACTATCAGGGAATAAAACTCTCAAGGATCTGGAGATACAGTTCTGTGCAAAAGTCTTGAGAGTTTCTGAGAATCACTTTGTTACTACAAACACTATTTAATGCCTGCCAAACCAACTCATCTTTGGCATGTTGAGTGGATTAAATTAAAGAAACAAATGTTTTAGTGCTCCAGGCTGCAAAGTGTCTAAAGATACAAGGTTTTAGATAAAGGGGTTCCAACCACTCGGCGTTCAGCATCAGCAGTGAACAAATCGCCTGATCATCTGGAATCATCTGCACCTGTTTCTTCTCTGCTTCATGTCTTCATCATTTGCTTAAAGGTTCAGACGTAGATCACTGTGTGGATTAACCAACAAAAAACAATCAAACTGTTCAGGTACAGAGACTGGACTGAACATGAGAGACAACGACACTGTCCTTCAGGAAGATCTGGAGAACTGCTCAGGTACAGAGACTGGACTGAAAATGAGAGACAACAACACTGTCCTTCAGGAAGATCTGGAGAACTGCTCAGGAACAGAGACTGGACTGAAAATGAGAGACAACAACACTGTCCTTCAGGAAGATCTGGAGAACTGCTCAGGAACAGTGACTGGACTGAAAATGAGAGACAACAACACTGTCCTTCAGGAAGATCTGGAGAACTGTTCTTCAACAATATGTTAAAAATACAAGAAGGTCTGGATCTTTGGACGCAAAATATGAAGATTTTGTATTATAGCAGGTTTTTTTGTTGGGAAGGTTCTGTAGGAACACAAAGCACGTTACTGTAGGATGTTCTTAAGGCTAAAAGACTGTATATTCAGTACTTTATATGTATTTATAAAAATCTTTTCTGACTGGATGTGCAAGTTGCAAAAAGTGTGCAGACATTCATTTGAATAGTTATTGTGTAAAAAAACAAACCTAATCAGAAGCTGGAAAGTCCAAAGAGGGGCTGCCCTCAGCTGGTTAATCATTACGGTTAATCTGGCAGGCTCTTTCTGAGTTGGGCTGATTACTGGGAAATATGGAAGGACAGACAGTGATTACCTTATTTGGCAACACACTGAGAACATGGTTCTCTTGTCTGGTACCAAAGTGAAGCCCGCGGTCATAAGATCCGCACCTTTCATAACGAAGCAAGAACATCCCCTCTGCTCATGGATTAAAATGCCAAGGATGCATTTGGAATTGCTTTGCTGTTTAGTCCCTTCAATGAATGGAAGATTTAAAGGGATAACCTTGCAGAAAACAACGTACACACATTAAAAATACACGTTTTGCCTCCAAGCACATTGTCTGAAGTTTGTTTTTTCAGTTTTGCACAAGAGCCAATGGAGCATTCAAAGCCTTTGACCACCAATTACCCACCATTAAGTCACCGGGCATTTTTTAAATATGAATTTGAGGTGAGGACATCAGAAACCCGGTGTCCCAACTCCAGTCCTGTCCAGCACAGTTTGTCCTCAGACACTTAGCACACCGGTCAGTTCCCAGGAACCAGGTGAACCTGGTGTATCTGAGCAGTCAACTGTGTCTGAAATATGGGGAACACGAGTTTGGGACCCCGAATCGTGAAACAATGGCAAGACTGGAGTAATCAAGGTCATTTTTATAACTTTTATAAACATTTCTTCAGTTCCAAATGATTGATGATTTCCTGGGCATGCCTGGGTGGATGTCTGGCCCAGGTGTTCAGCAGGCAGGCAGGTAGGCAGGCAGCCCGCTGGAGAAATTTATGATATTGAAGATCTAATTTATTGCACCGCCTATTTATGTGCAGCATGTTTATTTGTACGTGACTTCTCTTTCAGCGCCTGTCTTGTTTGCACCCTGCCCCACTGTGCTTCTTTTTCTTTCTCATAAAAGAGCTCGGCCATCACAGCTACACCTTAGAAAAACATTTCTCACCGTTGTTGACGCCTGACAGGGAACAGCGAGCGTGTGATGGCAGTGTTTATTTATTTGCGCCTTGTTTCATTGACACCAGGGAAGTTTGCACACCGGCGTGAGAGGAAATGTCTCCCAAGCAGCCCGAGGGCTTGCGTTTTGAAAGCACCATGAAAATTCCCCGGCTTCATCAGCGCTTCAATCACAAGACCTGTGTCATTTTGTCATTTTTATGTGCACGAACACAGAACAGTCCTGTTCCACGAAGCCTTTGTCCAAGAGGGAGAGAGCAGCCTCTCAAGCACAGTCCTAGTTCCCTACTTAGTGACTGACTCACTAGTGAATAACCAAGGAGACTTGATGTCTTTGCCATCAGAGTGGGTGAAAGATCTGTTGCATTACTGTTCTGTTGTAAACAATATGTAATATGCTAATATGTAAAGGTTCTAGTTCTCTTGCATGATTAGATAATTTTATATGATCAATGAAAAAAGCAGAGGTTGTGAAAAGCAGAGATTGCATTTCTCTGTGTGCCGTGTTTCACAATGACACTTAGTCACTTTCACTTTCTCACATGTAACCTGGTAAAAGGCAAGGCTCACCTCCATGGTTTTTTTTTTTTTTTTGTGACGCTATAAAGATAGCTAGCTAATACTAGCTACACATTACACACCTTTACTTTAAGAGTCAAGAGCTTCTTGTCCGTCATCTTCCAAGTGGCAGCATTATTGATCCATCCACAGCACAAATACTCACGGTTTCCTGCATTTCTCTATTCTGGAACCTTTCATCCTGACGGCAGTGCAAGGGGAGAGATTCTCCAAAAGATAGATGCAGACCTTGCCAAAGTGAGTCTCTGGCAGGGGTTTTACTGGAATACTGCAGCGGGGGCTGCATAGGGTGCAAACATCTCCAAAACCTTTATGTTTGTTCTCATATCTTTGTTTTTTCCTGTAGATAATCAACATTTTGGTTTGTTGGAGCAGCTGGAAAATTGCTCCATTTGACCGAATGAATTGGCTCAATGTACATCCTCAAATGCTTAGCTAATAGCAAAGCTTTCCTCTAACACAGAGAGAACAGTGGCTCTACTTTCTACTCAGGTGAACAGGTGAAATCAGTGAAGCAGCACTCTCTTTGCCAAAGACAACCAAATCTATCTGATGTTTGATTTCTTATTTTCTTTGTTTTAAGAACATGGTTTGCATCTGTAATAGCGTGTATAGTGTTGACTCAGAGGAGGTTGACTGGTTAGACATTGGTTTGGGCCTGAAAACATCTGCCTGTGGTTTTGACTGGCAGGCTGGGTTTACTTTAGTGTTGGCTCTCGTGTGCTTTCATATCAATTTGTCAGCTGACATTAGAGCTTCAGGTGATGGTGAGCAGATATGGAAAGGTACTCCAAAGTTGCCGTGTGAAGCTGTAGATGATGTCAATTAGATAAAGCCCAATAACCCTGAAAGCCAAGAACAACAGCATGTTCAGATGTTCCTCTAATCATATTTGTGGACAGACATTGTCCATCTGTATAGCATAAGGCTTACCGATAAAATCACTAATACATAGATAGATGTGCCAGTCACTGATAAGATTAAAAGCACCTACTTAACATCTTGAAGGTCCCCATCTTCCTCCCAGAACTGCTCTGACCCGTCAAGGTATGACCGCCGCAACACAGCAAATTCAGATCACAAAGCTGAGCCTTATGGCGATCTGAGGAATTGGGACTCCAAGTGAGGACCATGTTGGTTGCTCCCATTAGGAAATGTGAGATGAAGGGATGATCTTGGTCTGCAAGAATGTTAAGGTAGCTTGAAACTTCCACATGAATGCCAGGCCTTAAGGTTTCCATGCAGATCGTGGACCAGAATCACACAGTCTCCTCTAGCTTTTCCTTCTCCTGTATGTAAGTGCCGAATATACATGACCATTTCTTCGGAAGGTAGATCTTCAGACGTTTACATTTTTGCATTTTAGCAGTTGCTCTTCTCCAGAGTGACCACCATTTCCTGATTACAACGATTCAGGGTTTTGCTCAGGAACCCAGTGGTGCTGCTGGAGGTGCTGCAATCAATGGTCCAATTGGTCCAATTGTGAATATACTAATATAGTATATTCTAATACTACGAATATACTAATGACAAGGGTTGTCACTTTCACTTTCACTACCACTACACAACCATGGATAGACAGATAGATAGACAGATAGATAGATAGATAGATAATTGTATTTTTTTAAGTAATGAATGGGGTGTCCTGGGGCACTACTTTGGCTTGATTGCAAGCCATGCAATCCAGAAACTGCAGAGACCTGACTCTGCGTTTAGGCTTCTGCCTTTGCGTGCAGTGGCATTTAACCAATCAGATCCCCAGCGATACAGCACTGAGTGTTATTGCGCTCATGCTGGGACGTGTCGAGTCTTTTGTGGACATATCGTGAGACTTTGGCAGATGAAATCACAGCTTTGAGGTTTGGGTGAGATTATTGAAATGTGAGCCCTGTTAAGAGAGCCATAAGTGTCCCAGCAAAAGAAAGCATTTGACTCCTCAGACGGTGAACAACAGTGTTGGAAGGGCGAGCAGTAAACAGGCTTTTTGGAGTAAATGTCTTCCTTTCCAGCCGCTAATATGGGTTACATTCTTGTGTGAGTACACCGCAGGGTTACATAATCTTTCCTGAATCACTCATAGATACACACACACACACACACACACACACACACACCTCTGCTTTGAATAAATGGAAGTTTCGCAAGAGGCTAATGGCATCCAACTACCTGCTCATAAACACACGCAGGCCACTGGGGATCGGTAATGCAGGTCGTTAACAGTGGATTAGAAACACTAAGCGTTTGTGCTGGTGTAATGGCTCTCCGCTCCGGGTGTGGCTTTGCTTTTAAGGCTTTTAACAGTTCCCCCAGATCTCATCATTTCATCCAGGGCCTCTGGACATGAACTCAACCCAAGTATAACTAATACAGAACAAACTACTGCTGTTATTTAGTTCAAATAAATAAATATGGTTATTTATCCCCTAGAATTTATGGGGTTATTTATTTTTTGGTTAAGCAGTTATATAAGGAGTGGCACAGCTTACTGCGAGAACGTCCTGGGTTTGATTCCCAGACGGGACGGTCGGGGTCCTTTCTGTGTGAACATGTTCTCCTTTGATAGAAGTGTGTATGAAGTGTGCTTTTGTTTGGGTTTTTTTTAGATTCGCAGGTGATCAGATAAGTAGACATGTATAAAATATTCCTTGGTAAAAATGCTATTAAAAAAAAAAAATAATAATAATAATAAATAATTTTTAAATTATAATAAATAAATAAATATTCTATATATAAATAATATTTTTTATTATTAATAATAAAATGTAATGCAAGCTAATGGGCTTTTTTAATGTTTTTTTTTTTTTTTTACCTCTAATTGCTTACTAGCAGCTCAACAGAGAGTTGTTCACACACAGATAATTTAGAAATCATGTAAAAGTTGTTCAAATTAAAAATTTCCGAAAAAGTTGGTTGATAAAAAATCTTGTTGCTTTTCATTCCACCAACATAATGGCCACTAGGGAGCCTTAAACTTTAAAACTCAGTAGAACTTCAGTAAAGGAAGTGGATACTGACTGTGAAAACGCCTTTTAGAGTAGAAACGGCTCTCTGATGGAGAAATGATATGAGGTTTGTAATCCACAGAAGGGTTCTCCCGTTGTTTAGAGTCAAATCTGCATTTCAATTAAACATATCGAACTGTTTTGCTAAAATTGTACCAGAAATCATGCCAAGTTTGCACCGTGCAAACCGGTGCGGCAAAAGCTTGCATGACTTGTTAGCTACATGACCTGCTTCAGTCACCAAGCGTATCTCTGCAGATCATTCGGTGTCGGGGTGGTATATTTGATTTTTGTCCGAATTATCGCTTGTACGATCTTAATGTTTTTGTTTCCTTTTTTTTACAGCTTCCAAAGAGGTACGTGCGCTCAGCTTGTCCTCTGCTATTTGAAAACAGCTAGCTGGTTCAAACACGTCCCGTATCTCTCTTTTTATTTTCTGCAGCACTGATTTCATAATTTTCTAAATTTGTCGTGGCTCAAAAAGTTCAGAGACTTCATGGTGGAATTCAGCCCAGCATGCAGAGGCAATGAGGCGTCGTATATCAGAATCCAATCATGGCCTTATCTTTGGAGCACACACACATGCACAGTAACCTACACGCAACCCCCCCCCCCACACACACACACACACACACTCACACACTCTAGTCTTGCTTTCACACTGGATGGTCCTTTGGTTGGCGTGAGAAGCTGTCGGGACACCCTGGCGGGTGATATGAACTTCCTGTGTAAACTGAAGCAGACAGGAAGAGAGATGGGGGCTGAGGATGGTGGCTTATATACACACACACACACACACACACACACACACACACACACATACATACATATTCACACACACACAAACCTTTTTTGTTTGTTGGAGTGCAGTTTGCGGTCTGACCCTCATGGAAATGCAACATAATGTTGTGCTGTTTGTTTGCTTCAATCAAAATTGTAATACTTTTATTATTAGTTGCCCTGATCCAGGATCAGCTTTTCCGTGCTTTCAGCTGTTTAGTTTTTTTCCCAAATCAGATAAGGATCTAAAGAGGTTTTTGTTGATGGTTATACGTGCCAGTTCCCCATCAGAGAAGGACCTCGTCCAGGTTTTACAGCCTCTGTGAGGAATCAGCTCCACTGTTCAAGACAGAGTGACGTTCAAAGGGCTCAGTCTGTGGAAAATCTACCGAACCTTCATTAATGTTCATTCTTAACATCATGTCCTTCAAACTGGTCAGACTGAATATGAAGTCCTTCACTACCATGTCCTGCATTATTTACTGAGTTCATCATTTAGTAGTACTGTCCCAATGTGAATTGTTCACGCTCAGAGTGCCCTTCAAAGGTAGGGTACAACCGATCTACCCTACACCAGCCATGTGCAGAGTGCAGAGGACGCGAGTGATAGGATGATGAGACTGATATTACAAATGTCAACATTTTCTGGAAAGTTCATCAGAACATAGTTAAGACCTTTTGAAGACTCAAGTTATTCTGGCTTTTTTTTTTTTTTGCATTATTGTGTTGTTTTAAGCAGTTTTAAGGCTTTATTATATTGTATCTCCAGGTTATATTAAAATATCATTCATCTTTTTATTCCACTGGCTGAATGGCCACTAGAGAGTCTTTATAAACAGGATCTTTTTCACATTTTAGAAATTATTAGGAAATATAAAGTCTCCTCCAAAGAACTGGGAAGGTTCTGCGCACTGAAAACATTCGGTTTGAGATCGAAAGATGAGCATAAGATGAATGATCAGATTTTCAGCCCTTATTTAAAATATTTTACTGCAATCTAAATATGATAAATGGCCAGTCTGCTTTTCAAATTAGAGGAGCAAATCATTTGAACGGAATAATAAAAAGAAATAAATGAAAAAATTCAAAATCGCCAAAGAAATTCAACTAACAGTTTCTGGAAAGTTGAAATAGTCTTTAATTTAAAATAAAATTTAAGTGAATGATATATTTGGATGCATATACCGTGATTCAATAACGTGCTACCTCACCAAATTATGTTGTTTTTTATTTTTTTAAATAATTAATTAATTTCTCTTTGCAGTCTCCTCATCAGGAGATGAAATGAACGTTTGTTTTGGTAAAAATCTCGTAACTGACTTGGCCAATCAAAAACACGTTTCTGACTTCAGAATTCATTCTGGTGCTTCCATTGTGAGTTAAATCATCAGTGAAGATCACCGAGCTGTCCAGAGGCCATGGACACTACCTCCACCATGCTTCACAGATGAGCCTGTGTGTGTTACCGGCCTTTCCATCCCTTTGGTAGAACATAATCTTCAGCTCATCAGTTCATAAAACTATTCCAGAAACGTTCTGGTTCATCTCTGAACTTCCAATCTGCCCTGAACGTCCACATTTTTCTGATGAGTGTTTTGCATCTGGTAATACGGCCTCTATATTTCTGCTCTCGAAGTCTCCTTCAGACAGTGGATTATGGAGGTCTGGCCTGTGGAGGCTGTTGATGATGTCACCAACTGTTGTTTTGGGGGTTTTCTTTACCACTTTCATAATTTGTCTCTCATCAGCTGCCGTTGTTTTCCTCAAATGACCGGTTTGGTGTCTGTTGCTCAGTACCCCAGTTGTTTCCTTCCTTTTCAGGACATTCCACCTTGTGCTGTGTAATGTTTGTGAGATGATTCTAATGAGTTTTTCTTTTTTGTCTTTTTTCTTCTTTATTCTCATAGGCAGCCTTCTGGTCTTTACAGATGAAATCCAAAAGTTCAGCTGAGATTCAATATCAGGAGCCATTTATAATTTAAACAGTCATTATACCAGAACACCCTAGTGTGTCAGCAAACACCTGCCGGCTTCTCGTGTTCCAATAAAAATAAAATCTCTCTTAAACCCCATTTGAGATAAATATATTTAATTACATCAAAATAACAGATATAAATTGATAAATAATCAGAAAATGTATTTAAACATTTTTATTTATAAATTGATTGATGTCACACTTGAATACATTAACTGCTGTGTGCCAGATTTATCATCATACCATTTTATTACCCCACTAATTATATATCTGATATATTATTTGTAATCAGACAAAGCTCATTGTGACGTATGAGGCCTCGGACTTCACAACACACCCTGGAGCTTCCATATAAGGAGCTGTTTTTAGTAACTACTGTGATTCGCCAGTGCATTTTCAGCAAAGATCTGTGCTGGAGGTTCCTCTCAGCTCATTAAAATAATAGACTTGCAGAAAAGTTCAATCACAGTAGCAGCCAGTGAACATCTGCTGCGATTGGCTTGTGCAACAGCAATGATGTAATTAATAGAGCAGATAAAAAGGAGGAGTGCCTGAAAGAGTTGTTTCATTTTGCCGATAAGCTCCCTTTAGAGTCGTCCACACATAACACACGTGATAATAATATATTATACATTAATGATTAATGTTGGCAAAAATAATATCAGTTAAACTTTTATTTTATTTGAATTGGTTACAGCAGACAAAGTCTTTCATATTTTTGTACCGCATTGTGAGAGTGAAACTGATTCGTGTGTGTGTGTGTGTGTGTGTGTGTGTGTGTGTGTGTGTGTGTGTGTGTGTGTGTGTGTGTGAGAGAGATGACTATCTGTGCTTTTGTCATTCATAGTAAAGCACCATCATCTGCAGGTTGTTCTCCGAGTGGTGGGCGTGGATGTGTAGTTTAGCCAACGTTGCCTTTGAAGTACCTGCGGATTTCAAGACACACCTCACACTCAAGAGCAAAGTGCACATTACAAAGAGTGAGCACAAAGAGAACACACTGTCCTCTCGCACAGCGTCTTCATTCAGTCATGAGGGGAACATGCAAACTACACAGAAAAGAACTCAGGACGTCCCAGCTAGGAATCGAACCCAGAACAGTCAGTGTCAGTGAGAGGCCAAGATGCCTGTTTTTCAAAATAATCTAAAGTCAAACTTACTCTCAGTTTGAATATATTGATTTTTTAACCATCCCATCTCTTGCTCTGTGTGTCCCAGTGCTGCCTGTGCAGAAGTCCTGAGCCACCCCTTATTTCTTTATATTTTATTAGGGCATCACTTTTTTGGAGCAAAAATACTACTTTATTGTCTTTATTGTCTTATCTTTAGCATGTTGAGAAGAATGAAACAAATTCTTCTGCAAGTCTTCCTTTTCTTTTTTCGGCCGCTCCCGTCAGGGGTCGTCACATCCGTCCCCATGGCTTCCTGTCCTCTGCATCGTCCTCCTTCACACCTGCATGTCCACATCCATAAAGCTCCTCTTTGTCCTTCCTTGAGAGAATTTAACAAACAGCTCTGTCACCTTTGCACTGACCCAACCCTCGGCCCGGGTTTCACTGGGGCTCGTTCACCAACTCCAGAGCTGCTCCAAACGCAGCTGATGTTACGGGGACGTGCAGAAACAGACCATAATAAAGAGCGAATGTGTGAGAATCTACTCGGACCCGGCACGAAAGCCAATATTTGGCTGGGCCCCATCGGCCTTGGGTCGACAAGCAGACCTCACTTCACAGAAGCTGACCGATCGCAGCTCAGCGGGTTGAGGAGCCAGCGCTTGTTGCCTCATTCCATATCATTATGAACTAATTAACCTTTGCCTCTGGAAAACAATCGGTGTTCAGTGAATCAGAGAGCTTGTTGTTGTCAGTAGATATGGGTTTGTCTGTTTATGTGTATATATGTGCGTGAGAGAGACCGAAAAAGTGTGTGCGTTTGGGCGGTATCGGACACGCTGCATTAGCGTGCATGGTGCAGGGCCTGATTTCCTGCAGCACGGAGCAGGTTCCACTAATTGTTTCACTCTAAATACCAAACTGATGAAAGTTTATCATTCTTTCTTTCAGCCTAAATAAGGCCCTGCTCTCTGATGGAGTCTGGCTCACTCAGTGCTTATTTAGCTGCTGTTCGAATGACAGGCCATTGTAGTCACCCAACCACTTTGTATACTTTTAAGTCTTATTCAGGCTTCAGGTATGCGGGGCATGAATGGTCTTTTAAGTAAGTACTCTTACTGTAAGTATTCTGAAATATAAACAGGCCAGACGGAAATCACACAAAGCTAGGTAGTTCTTTGGTTCATGCAAATTTGTAGCTCATTTCGTCACCATGGCAACGCCCTTGAATTCCAAGCTGGAATGGGAATGAATGAAATGAATGAAAGTAAAAATACTTCATTAGCTCATTTAAGTAGAGTTTTCAGGTGCGTGTGCTTTACGTCTATATTCATTTTTCCCTCCAATTTAATTCAACTTCTCGTTTCAGAACAGGCTCCTTGTTTAACTTGGAGTGCATTTGAAGTTTTTAATTACTTTCATTTTGCATCATCTTCCCAACATCAAGACCCGTCTCTGAAAAAATTGGATGAAAATAAGTCCCAGGAAGGGTACAGCTTCATTATGTAATCACACCCCGTGCCCCGTATGAGGATGCTTGATCATTAAAGATCTCCATTTAAATGTTATAATAATACATTTTATTCACAGAGCACCCCAAAATAGTCAGCTCAAAATATGCAGACTAACAGGAGATTTATAAAATGATCCTTCCATCCATCTACGCCACTTATTCCCACATGGCTGGGGATGTTGGAGTCTATCCCAGCACCCAGTCCCAGTCAGACTAACATACAGTTACACCTAAAAGGAGAAATTTAGCATCCCTGATCCACCTGACGTCTTTGGCGTGTTGGAGGAAACCAGAACCCCTGACAGGAGAGAGTAAACTCCACACAGAGAGGACCAGGCAGGGAACTGAACCCAGGGCCATGGCACCTATAACACCATAATGATCATTTGTACTCAATATGAATGATAGCATGATTAGCCCAAGCGAAACTGGGCTTCCATGATTTATAACAAGACCTGATTCAAGACAAGTGTGATGATTTAGGCATGCAATTAGCCCAGTACTTTTGGTGGTATAAGGACGACCAAAGGATAAGTGAAACCATAAGGATTAGAAACCAAAACTGTGATATTACATTACTGATGTCGATTAGTGCAAAACCGAAGAAGCAAACTTCAGAGACCAAACTTGATCGACTACATTCGGGGAAATGTATGTCTCTTTAATGCATGCATCCTTTTTGCAGAGCTTGACGGCTCTTTGCACCTGATCTGAAGGCTTTGAAGATGCTGAAGCCATCTTTCCCAAGGCTCGGCCTCTAAAGTCGGAGCACAACAGCCCGAGGCTCAACAGTAGCACATGAGCACAAAGCTTTCATGTGCTTTATAATTACTGTGACTTTATTAGCAGCTGCCAGTTACTCTCTCTCTCTTTCTCTCTCTCTCATTCTCTCTATCTCTCTCTCTCTCCTTCTGGATCAGAGTCAAATCGGAATTGGCAGTTAACACCTGACAGACAAGATAATACAGCCGGTGGCAGATTTATTCCGCCTGCGACACTGACAGACATGACCTAAAAAACACAGACAAAAAAAGTGTTCAAAACGTAGAATATCTCACTCCGAACCCATACAGGCTCCTGTCAGGTGCACCAGAAAAGGGTCCCTTCTTACGGGATGAAGTGTTGCAGGTAAATGCAGTTTAGTCAACATGGGTCCAGACTGCAGCAGAGGATTAGGAAGTTTTTTGTCTGCAGACTTCCTGAGGCGGATACATTAGGCGTTGTTTAAAATGACAGGCTTGGGCTTAGCATGAGTCAATGGGCTTGAAGAGAGAGAGGGAGAGAGAGAGAGAGAGAGAGAGAGAGAGAGAGAGAGAGAGATGAATGAGGGAAAGAGGCAAGCAGTGTGAGAATCAAACTCTCTTGTGGCTCCGTGCCGAGAGAGAAAAAGATGACGACGGGAGACAGAAAAAAAAGTGTCTCGGACTGACAGCAGTTTATTTAGAACAGGCACTGTAGCATCCAGACAGCTTCTGGGAAGATCTTTCTCTATTCATAGCCCATCTCTCGTGTCTGAACAGCAATCTTGGTTCATTTGGAAGAAGCTTATAAACTTCTGTTATGTTCAAAAAGGTTTACACTGATAGTTGAAATAACAAAAAATGGCAGCGCACCATGGTCTGTCTTCTAAACCTGAAATACAACAAACAACAAAAGAAATGAAGAAAGACAGATCGTCGAGTTAGATCGTCAAGGTACTGTGTGGGATCAAGATGCAAATGCCCTAAAGTATAACCCTGTAGTCAAATTTTGCACTTTAAATACAGTGCCTTGCAAAAGTATTCATCCCCCTTGGCTTTTTACCTATTTTGTGTGTTTACCTATTTTTTATGTTTATGAAATCTTATGATATGTGATGGATCTGCACAAAATAGTCTAAGTTGCTGAAGAGAAAAATACATATAAAAAATCATTTTTAAAAAAAACTGAAAATTGCCATGAAGCCCCTAAAAAGTCCTGGTGCAACCAATTACCTTCAAAAGCTACATAATTAGTGAAATGAAGTCCCCCTGTGTGCAGTCTAAGTGTCACATGATCTGTCAGTATAAACACACCTTTCCTGAAAGGCCCCAGAGGCTGCAACACCACTAAGTAAGAGGCATCACACCCTGAAGACCAAGGAGCTCCAAACAACTCCGGGACAAAGTTGTTGAGAAGTACAGGTCAGGGTCGGGTTATAAAAAAATATCCAAAGCTTTGATGATCCCACGGAGCACCATCAAATCCATCATCTTCAAATGGAAAGAACATGGTACCACAACAAACCTGCCAAGAGAGGGCCGCCCACCAAAATTCACAGACCGGGCAAGGAGGGCGTTAA
Source organism: Hepsetus odoe (assembly GCA_017165825.1). Classification (NCBI taxonomy): domain Eukaryota; kingdom Metazoa; phylum Chordata; class Actinopteri; order Characiformes; family Hepsetidae; genus Hepsetus; species Hepsetus odoe. The sequence continues at coordinate 2,467,703 of CM029375.1, read as the reverse complement.
TCAGAGAGGCAGCACAGAGACCGAAGGGAACCCTGAAGGAGTTCCAGAGTTCCACAGCAGAGACTGGAGTATCTGTCCATAGGACCACAATAAGCCGTGCACTCTGTAGAGCTGGGCTTTATGGAAGAGTGGCCATTACTTAACGTTAAAAACAAGAAGGCAAGTTTAGTGTTTACCCAAAGGCATGTGGGCGACTCCCCAGATGTATGGAGGAAGGTGCTCTGATCAGATGAGACTAAAATTGAACTTTATGGCCACCACGGAAAATGGTATGTCTGGCGCAAAACCAACATATCCCATCACCCCAAGAACATCATCGCCACAGTGAAACATGGTGGTGGCAGCATCATGCTATGGAGATGTAGTACATGCATTTGTATACAGTAGATTAGATTACTGTAACGCCCTACTTTCTGGAAGCTCTCAGGGCACATTAGGCACCCTACAGCGCATTCAGAACACAGCCGCTAGGATTGTTAGCAGGAGCAGGAAGTACGACCACATAACTCCCATACTCTCCTCGCTTCACTGGCTTCCTGTTAGGTACAGGGCTGACTTCAAGGTCCTCCTCTTAACCTGCAAGGCACTTAAAGGTCTTGCCCCAATATACCTAACTGAACTGCTTAATACCTATACACCTAACCACCCACTTAGATCCCAGAATAAAGATCTCCTAATTGTCCCTCGCATAAATAAATGTATTGGAGCACGAGCTTTCAGTTACAGGGCCCCTAGATTGTGGAATAGCTTGCCTGCTTCTGTACGGGATGCCGATTCAGTCTCAGTCTTTAAATCACGGCTGAAGACTTACTTCTTTAGTTTATCTTACCCGCACCGATCACCATAGTGCACCATTACTAATGTCGCTGGTGCTGCTGTACATGCCATCGCACTGTTGTTTCATTTCTGTGTCTGTCACTACTGGATCCTGCTCATTACTGACCCCCTCATTCCATTTCTCTCCCCACATGTCCGGGGGGGCCCGCTGTGGTCATCACCTGAGTCCAACGCCGAGCTACCATCTGGTCTGTGTGATGCATCTGATGCGCCAAGGGACCCTGGCAGCTCATCGGTACCTGGAAGCAACTTGGGACTCCTCACTGATCCTGGAGTTTAAAACCAAACTAACTTTGTACTGTTAGTATGCCCAAGGGGGTTGGGTAGCCGGTTGACCTTGGACCCTCAGAGGTTTTTTTTTTCTCCACATAGTGGAGTTTTTGGTTCCTCTCCTCCGTAGTTGTCCGGCTTTAACATCTATTACTGTAACCTGTTCCATCATCGACTATCAATGTAAAGTGCCTTGGGGCAATTGTGTTGTAAAAGGCGCTATACAAGAATAAATTGAATTGAATATAATGTTTTTCAGCAGCAGGGTCTGGAAAACTGATCTGAGTCGAGGGAAAGATGGATGGTGCTAAATACAGGGAAATTCTTGAGCAAAACCTGTCAGTCTGCCTGTGATTTGAGACTGGGACGGAGGTTCACCTTCCGGCAGGACGATGACCCGAAGCATACTGCTAAAGCAACACTCGAATGGTTTAAGGGGAAGCATTGAAACATGTTGAATGGCCTAGTCAAAGTCCAGACCTCAGTCCAATTGAGAATCTGTGGTCAGACTTGAAGATTGCTGTTCACAGGAAAAAATCATCCAGTATGAAGGAGCTGGAGCAGTTTTGCTTTGAGGAACGGGCCAAAATCCCAGTGGCAAGATGTGGCTCATAGAGACTTATCCAAAGAGACCTGCAGCTGTAATTGCTGCAAAAGTTGGGTCTACAAAGTACTGACTTGAGGGAGGTAAATAGTTATGCATGCTGAGGTTTTCTGTTATTTTGTCCTTTTTGTTGTTTGCTTCACAAAAAAAAAAAAAAAATACATCTTCAAAGTTGTAGGCATGTTCTGTAAATGAAATGGTGCAAACTCTCAAATAATCCATTTTAATTCCAGCTTGTGAGGCAACAAAACATAAAAAATGCCAAGGGGATGAATACTTTTGCAAGGCACTGTACATTTTCCTCAAGAGATATGGGCAAATTTTGACCTTTTCATAACCTAATGTTTTTTAAAATACTGTAAAACAGAAAGCCTGGTTTCTGGGATGGGTGTCAGGAGTCAGTCCACCTTAAAAGCGTAACTGCGGTTAAATATAATGGGATTATTTTGCATAGCTAAAGATACTGAAGGTGTAAACAACAGAGATACATGAGGAACATGGAAGTGGTTCCACCCTGGTTACCCCACTAACTTGGGGCAGTGGCATCCATTTAGTTTGGGACTGGACCCCATGATCAGATTCTTATGGGCTTGAATCACAGACTAGTAGGTCACCCAGCGGTACCCATGAGCACCTACTGTACTACGGATATGGCCGCCTCCTGCCACTTTTCTGTGATTGGTTAAATGCAGAGAGAACATTTCGTTCTGAGTGTTCTGGTGTTGAGAGTGAACTAAAATCCAGAGTAGACAACCATCTGGGCACTAATAGCTTGAACCTCACACATCCCATCACCATAAATGGTGGGTAAATTCACTTGCCATTCACCCCCAATGACAAAACAAAGTGTTTTACACAAGGTTAAAGTGAAAGTGACCATCTGTCACCCAGTGAAACACAACAAAATACTTCACTGCTTTTAACCCACACACACTGTGCAGCATATCCAGCCATATCCAGGGAGCAGTGATTGGGGCGGTACCTTGATCAAGGGTCCAAGAAAGCAAATTACTGGTCCAGGATTCAAACCCACAACCTTCTGATCCAAGTCCCTAAACTCGAGACCAGTGCTGCCCCAGTCTGTTTCTACCCAGTGAATGGGAAAGGACTAACATTAGACCAAATTTTATCTTGGGATTGAACAAACTGTGAGCTGCAGCCTTTAATTTTAGTTACATTTTTAATAAAGTGTCCAGTGAGGGTAGTATACAGAATGAGGCTTCCTCATTTTTTTTTTATTTATTAATTTTTTTCTTCGTAGGTGCAGTGATTTATACACAAACACACATGTAAATCCAGCCTAAACTCAAAGTGGGTTTGCAGAATTCTGGGTTCCCTCAGGGTAGCCTACCGGTCTGGGACTGGAAACCACAGCCTTTCGATCATGGTGTCAGGTACCTAACCACGAGGCCACCACACTGCCAGCTTATTTTTATAGGATATGAGATGGAGAACATCAGTAGGAGTCAAGTGGAATAAGAAAGCACCCTAATTAAAGAAGAAAATCACCTGCATGCTATTAACCAGTCCATGTTGCAACAGCGCTGGCATTTATATTCCAGGAGAGCTGATACCTAGGATTACAGCACTCTGAATGGCAGCCATAACTGGATTAGTCTATGGCGTAATACAACAACAAACCTTGAGGGTAAAAAACTTCCCTCTGGAAAACTGTGTAACCCTCGGATTCCTGGTGCACCTTTCCAGAACGTTTCCTTTAGCTAATCTTTTTATTGCTGATTTGTGTACAAAATCCCAAATTTGGACATAGTTTCATCTCGTATTTCTCCTCGAGATGACACTATACTGGCTTTCACACACTGTGAACAGTGAGCAGTGTATTTGTCTTCTGCACGACTAGTGAACACACACCAGTAGCAGGAGCAGTGGGCTGCAACGACTGCACCCAGGGAGGAGTGACGGGGACGGTACCTTGCTCAAGCGTGGCTCATGGTTACCTACTGGTCTGGGACTCAAACCCATGACCTTCTGATCAAAGGCAGCAGTGGCCTGGTGGTTAGGGAGTCGGCTCCAGGACCAGAAGGTTGTGGCTTCGAATCCCAGACCAGTAGGTTGCCCTGAGGTACACTTGAGCAAGGTTCCATCCCCATCACTGCTCCCTGGGCGCTTTCAATAGCTGGCCCCTTCTGCACATGTGAGTAAGAGTAAAATGCAAAGGTCTAATTTTGTTTGCTGTGCTGTGTTTCACAATGACAAGAATAGTCACTTTCACTTATAAAAGGGCACGCTCCAAACCGTTGATTCAAACAGGACAGCATCAGAAATGACCGGAAAACTCATCGCAGTGATAGTCAACTTTTCCTTCTTTTGTATTTGGACCTAATATTACGTTGGAACAAAGCTTTAAATATCATAGAAATACCTGGAAATAATCCAAATTGGGCCTAAAGCTAGCCCAGCCAGCATCAAATGGGAAAAAATTATAGTCTGAAGATCAGTTGTAAGAAAAAGCTAGGCTTCACTGAATCATCATCTTTACTGATGAAAGATTTAATGCTCAAGGTTGCAGTCATCCATCAGAGGATCTCAAAAACCCTGACTAGATTAAGTCTGATTATTCAACAACTGAGAGCCAATGTTCAATAAAGTTAAAGTGTGAGACCAACATTAAGGCATCTCGAGGGTATAACAGTGTTCTTAAGGTTTCACAGGGGGACAAAATTTGGATGAGCCCAAGTAACATCAGCCGGGGTGATGCTGGAGTCTTCCCCAGCACTCATGGAGAAAAGTCTTCAATAACTGCCAGTCCATTACCGGTGAAATACTTTGGTTTAGTCAAAAAATGAAAAAAAGAGTATTTTATTAGTACAAGATGTCAGCATTGGTTTTGAAAATATGACGAGATATCGTGATACGGCAAGAGCAGACGGCCTACCGGGCCGCATGACAGGAAAGCAATAAAAACAATCACACAAATGGCTTTTGCCAGGCGAGACCATTCACACGTTCACAATACGCCGTAAAGTTAATGAAAATAAAAGGATGTTTCCTGAGTCAGGGTCCAAAGCTGAATGAATGAGAGAGTTATAGACTTCAGAGAGAAAACAGAGTGAAGATCTTGCACGAAAGTATTTATGCATCTTTATTTATGACTTACCTGGTCTAAAATGATTGCCCCCTGAAGGACTAAAATAAAATTTCAGGTCAAAACCGGCGCCACCAACTTCACCCCACAGAGAAGCTGTTATGATCATCCTGGAGCGGATGAGTGAGGGTTGCTGTGCTTGAATTAAGTTCAGCTGGTTATTCAACGCATCCCCTCCAGAGAGAACGCGGCTCTGCTGTCCAACAAAAACAAAGCACAGATTCAACAGAACCTGCTGCCGTCCCGCAGATTAACCACAGGCGGGACATCTTCTCCTCCACCCAAGGCCAGGAAACAACACACCTAGACTTTCCGAAAGTTTCCCAGCTTTAAATGGGGAGCTTTTTTCTGGGAGACAAACTGACAGAATTGTTCACAATAGTAATGAATGGAGCCAGACGTCTGAAGCTCACAGACGTGAAGTGGTTCTGAAGATGCTGCCCCAAGTTTGGGAAAGGTTTGGGTCTAAAGCTAAACCCATTCGGGGTGGAGGGATACACGCGGGGTTAATCTGATTTTCTGAGATAGCAGATAAATTTTCACACCAAAACGACTCTGAATGACTTTGTTACACCGACTGAGTTATACAGAAATATATAACATTTATTTTGTGTATTTTTCACGTATATTTGAGGGACAGTTCTCCAGGTTTCCTGAAGGACAAAGTCTTCATCTCTGATTTTCAGTACAGTCTCTGTACCTGAGCAGTACCTGAAAAGGCAGCAAGGTTCAAAGAAATGTCCTCCAAGAAGTGGTCATATGTTATATAGGTTATATGACATTATATAATTTTATAATGAAATAATCTTTTTTTTATTGATAATGCCAATAAATAATCTGCAACTTGGAGTTAATGGTTTTGCTCAGAAACCCAATGCTGGAGGTCCTCGGTGACCTCTTGGTCTGTAGGTAAGTAATTACACCTCTGCAAAAGCACCCGGGGAGCAGTGACAGGGACTGTACCTTGCTCAATGGTACCTCAGGGCAACCCACTGCTCTGGGATTTGAACCCAAGACCTTCTGATCCTGGTGCCAGCTCCCTAACCACTACAAACTCTACAAAATCAAACTACTACCCCCATTGGCCGCTTTATTAAAACTCCCAGCCTTGTAGCTAAAATTACAGGCTGCAGCTCACAGTTTGTCCCAGAAATGTTTGCACCCCAAAATAAAATTTGGTCTAATTTTAGTCCCTTTCCCATTAAATGAGTAGAAACAGATTGGGGCAGTGGTTGGTCTAGTGTTAATGGGTCCCAGGATTAGAAGACCATGGGTTCGATTCCCAGACCCTGAGGTACCCTTGAGCAAGGTACCGTCCCCGTCACTATTCCCTGGGCACTGGATGTGGCAGCCCACTGCAACGCAGTGTGTGGGTTAAATACAGATGATGCACTCGGTTGTGTTTTTTACAGAAATCCACAGAAATGTAATGAGTGTAACTGCAGTTGATGCTGAGGCTAAAGCGTGTGTGATTGTGTCACATTGTTGTGTCTGTTCACTGCCCAGTGCACACTCATCTGAAGTGTTGCTAATTTAACTTCTAGAAAGGGGGTGGAAAAACCTTGCCTAGCCACTGCCAACTTGGCTATTTACACAACACTAGCGTGCCTACACCCCCCAAAAAAGGGCCTGTGATTGTTTTGATAAAAAGGCGAGCTGCCCCTTTTCCTAACCCCCCCCTTCACTCACTCTTTACATGACCCCGTGACCCCTGGCCCAGGCCGAGCAAACACGGTCTGCACGCGATGCCCGGACCGTGGCACAATGATTAACTCAGAGATGCGCGTTCCAGTGTGTGTGTGTGTGTGTGTGTGTGTGTGTGTGGGTGTGTGTGTGTGTGTGTGTGTGTGTGTGTGTGTGTGTGTGTGGCGGGGGGGTATTGTGTTTAATGCATGACTTGTCAAATGCATATCCTCTTACTGAAGCACTTCCACAACGGCCAGTTGTTTTTGTCCCAGAGCAGGTCAATTTCTTTCCCCCTGACTTTCTTTCTTTCTTTAAATCTAATTCCCTCTCATTTTTTAGCTTTCTTCAGCATTCATTCTTTCGTCTTCTTTCTTTCATTTTCATCTCGTTATAGATTTCACCTCTTGTGTTTTCTGAGATTTTTCTTTCTTTCTTTATAATCTGTACTGATTCTGTTCTTCTGCTCTCCAGCTGACCTTTCCTTCTTTCTTTCTTTCTTTCTTTCTTTTTTCTGGTTGCTAAATTGTCTATTTTTTCTTTAATTCTCTTCTTGATTTGTCCTTCCTTTCTCTTCTTTTCGTTCACTCAAAGACCTTTCATTCCTTTCTATTTTTTACTAATTCCCTTCATCCTTACTTTTTCCTCATCTTTTCATCTTCCCCCTCTATCTAAATAATAGTGATTGACACTGTTTGATTTTTATCTACTGGGCACTTTTTCTTTCTTTCTTTCTTTCTTTCTTTCTTTCTTTCTTTTAAAACGTAATTGATTTTACAGTGACCAAAGCATTTTCCAAAAATGAATTTAATTTAATGTATAGATAGATCGACAGACAGATAGATAGATAGAAAGACAGATAGATAGACAGAGAGATAGATAGATAGACAGACAGATAGATAGATAGACAGAGAGATCGATAGATAGATAGACAGACAGACAGACACACAGACAGACAGATAGATAGATAGGTAGATGGATGGATGGAGGAACGGTGGGATGGTGGGACGGACGTATGGATAGACGAACTGACAGACATGGAGCATGTCTATTACATGCTGCTCACTGGTCCCACACTTACTGTCAGAAATGCCGCCATTGTTTACTGAAGAATGTCTTTATGAATGCATGACTGCTCAGGCTGGAGGTGCTGCTCTAATCTGATGGATTTGATGTGACCTGTATTACGGGTAACCTACGTGTGCAGGTGAGCATATTCAGGTGAGCTGAGCTTGCTGGAGGCACGTAGAGATGTCCAGGTAGCACAGTTTCAGTTGCTGAGGGTCAGCGGGAGGTTTCCAGGCAGAAGTATGACGAAGTGGAGCTGCAGCTAATCCTATTAAAGCAGGCCGTCTCGGGGCACACGCGAGGCTGTGGCCCAGGACACACACTCGATTTTTTTTAATTTTTTTTTTTATTAGACCTGCTCCTGGTCTAGTCAAGGGATTAGATTTTTCTTTTTTTTTTACTTATTAGCTTAATTATGAAACTCCAAGTCAAGAAGAAGCCAGCCTAACTCACTGTCTAATAGAAAAGTTTGACAAAGGCATAATGAAGGAATATTTTCAAGAAAAAAAGCCTCAAAAAGCAAAATTCTCCAAGAACGTGAAGAAGAACCACTGAAAGGAGGACCTCTCTGAGTGCACTCAAGGAATCAAGGCTGAAGAAAGGATCTCCTCCAGGTCACTAAATCATATGTTGCTGCCTGTGGCATGCTCGTTTATATTCATTTGCTTAAGACTTCTAGTCAAGCTGAGAAACACACACACACACACACACACACACACACACCTGAGTAATTACAGGTAAGCTACAGTCTAGCACACCTCATGTTTGCTGCCCACATCTGGGACTTCCTGCTGCAGATAGCGTGCAGAAAACTAATTTTCTCAGTCCTCACTTCAAACGGAAACTTCAAACCCTTTCCCCTGCGCTCAGCTCAGCCACAAACACGCAAACATCACGCAGGTGAGCTGTTGAATCATTTCTAGCAGACTTACTGATCTAGAATCAGTTTTTTGGATCAATGATTCTCATAAATGCAGAAAAATCTGATCCAAGATCAGTTCTTTCCCATCCTTATGACCACTTTTTAAACACCAGCCCTGATATGTTAGTTGTAGAGTTGACAGTAAGTCATGCTGTGTCCTAAACCACATCTACAGGTGTGCTCCACCTTCATCCATTTATCCATCCATCCATCCTCTGTGCCACTTATCTTTACCAGCCTGGCTGGTGAGCTGTGACTGTGTATGTATTAAACTCTTCCTTTAATTTCTTCAGACATCCGGTTCCATTCACTAATACAGAAAAACAACGATCCTTTATATGACATTATATAATTTTATAATTAAATAATCTTATTTTTATTGATAATGCCAATACATAATCTGCAACATAGTAACAGTAGGCTTTGGTTGCTAAGTAACATAAATGGCAAAGATTCTCAAAAAAGAGTTTTTGATTTTATTTGATATGTTGCGGCCCGTTCGCACGCTCAACGGTCCAGGCTTTTGAAGTGTTTGCGTGCTGAGACACCATCTTTGACTGACACACATTCACTCACACATGCACTCACAGACATGAAGTCTCCATCCCACACACACACAAACACACACACACACGCATACACACGGCTGGGTTTAGGTTAGTGTGGCAGGTGCTGTAACGTAGCGTGCTGACAGTTCATGCGCCTTCACACTTGCATTCACGCTGCGCGCCCGGCCAAAGAGATTCCTTCAGAGGTTAGCACTGAGGGCAAATCAGTGCACACACACGC